>JASTWP010003559.1:0-21845 GCA_030770255.1 Temnothorax ravouxi
TATTTTATTTATTTATTTATTAATAAAGTTATTTGCTTATTAAAAAGTATTTATGGTACCGTACAATTGAATTATTATCTTGTACAAATGAATCACATTATTTTTCAAGTTTTTCTTGCGATAAGTAACTTTACTTTGTTATTCAAAAAAAGCTATTTGCTTATTAAAGTATTAATAAAGTTACTTTTTATATTATAGGAAATTAATTTTTTATGTATGTGCGTTATTCGCTGGACAGAGCATGAAGATTTCTCTTTTAACATTATAATTGATATTTGTTAACGTTTATGAATATTAAAATATGTGGAGAAGAATGAGAATTCTGATGAATATGCGTTGTGATGAAGAGATCGAGCTACTAAAACTAAAATAAAACGCGAATTAAGTAACAGTCGTATAAAGAAACATTATCTACTATTGACAACTTTTATTCTCAATATTGCACAAGTCCAAAGATTCCGACTTTATTTCTTTTCTTTCATCCGCACGATGAACAACAGAGTATGATCTGAAAAAAGTCGGGAGTGAGTGAATTGTTGCTACAATTCAGTCTCAGTCTTTGTAAATGATAGTTGTACAAGTTTTAAACGCGGATACCATACGCTTATTATACACGGATAGAATGTAAAAGGAATTAAAATAAAATGCTAATATATGAGATTCCAGTTCCTGATAAATTGATTTGGTCGGCAGGCGACTTGGCGAACACTTGACAATATTTTGCAGATTTTTTTCCTTTTTTAACACAACGCTCTTTTCCCAAATAAAGGAACAAACGGCTGCTTTGCGATTTTCCCGATTTACACTTAATATATTAAATTATTACGATACATACGATCGATTGACACGCTCTTAAGATACGCCGCGGATGCTATATTTCGCTATCGTGTTATCGTGCAATAACATTCTCTGCAAAAGAACTGTGTACATATTCTGATAAAAGTTAATTAACTGTAGAATTGGAACTTAACGCGCTTACGGCTGTAGGCTCTGAATATACAAAAATATATCCCATTGTTAATATACATATATATGCATACACGCGCTTCTTTCTGTGACAAAACAGGATGCGAAACACATACATTTTGTACGCTATTATGCGAATAACAGCAATTGTGTGTACATAACATAGAAATAAACGATTCAGATCATATTAATAAGACGACATTTTGAGATACAATATCATTAATGATAAAAGAAAAACTAAGATTCGTTGATAATCGGTTACTTAAAAGATTCCTTGACAAAATAAAAACGCTCACAAGTTTACAAATTATTGCTCGCTAAATCGATCTAGAAAGGTGAGGATCTGCGGGCAAGTGTATTCAGAAATAATTGAGATTTCTCTTTGTTGCGCGAGAGCAATGAAATTACATTCTTTTTTTTATTTTAATGACCCTCATATTTCCAGATACAAAATTAAAATGATGCAATATATCTTGCCATGTATTTTGATGTATCTATATATATCTTGAAAATATATATAGTGATTCGTGTTTGTGTGTGCACATTGGAAGCCCATTTCTTTTTAAAGAAAGAATAAAAAATGAATGTGTTTTTAAGAACATTTATGAGAAGTTTTGTACGTTCATGATATATTTTAATTATACGCATAAATTTGTAAACAAAGAAAGGAAGAATTAATTGTAACTTCCAACATGGCATGTTACTGCATAAAATGTAATAGATTCTTTCTATCGAGTGTCAGTTCTATAAATTTAAGAGTGCATTTTGAAAAGATATTATTTTAAATAAAATTTTTTATGAATAATCGAATAATTAAAAGTAAATTTGAATTTTAATGATAGAAGCACCCCATATTTTCATAATCTTTGCAATATTATTAACAGATTCTGCATAGCACTACAGAATTAAACATTTTTAGAACCGAACATGTAATGGAAACTTAATTAGGAAACTATCATACATTTATCTATTAATTTCTAACAAAGAAATTCAAATTACTATCATATTTAACTTATTATACATAATAACTTTCTAATCCTGTCGTAGTATCACATTCTTCTGTGACCTTTATTGCATAATCCCACAATGAAAGTGTATCGCAAATCAGTGAATTGTAAATTGTATTGCGATAAAAAAAAATATAAAGACCCCGCACAAAAACCTATGGAAATGGGTTCTCAGCGAATTTGTCTGAAACTTTGGGAAAATGTTCTTCGTGTCATCCCGATCAAAAGTTCTCATGGCAACAACTTTCTTTAAAGCAGTATTTTAGCTCCAGGAGACCTTAAAGATGGATATTTTATCACGCGATCACAGATGATTTTATCGTATTATTAAACACGATTCGTATTTTTTTTTTAAGTAATAGACATAATGTGTGTGTGTGTATTGCATAACCCATAAAACCTAATAACCTAATGTATTGATGAATATAACAGTAATAACAATATGAACCGTCAGCATTAGCGTGTTATCCAATGTGCACCGCAAGAAGGTTGCGCGATCGGATTTTGCACATCAAGTATTATGGCCCTGAAAAGGACCGATTTTGTCCTCAATTCATGAAAATATATATATTATGTCTATTACTTAAAAAAAATATACGAATCGTGTTTAATAATACGATAAAATCATCTGTGATCGCGTGATAAAATATCCATCTTTGAGGTCTCCTGGAGCTGAAATACTGCTTTAAAGAGAGTTGTTGCCATGAGAACTTTTGATCAAAATGACATGAACAACATTTTCCCAAAGTTTCAGACAAATTCGCCGAGAACCGATTTCCAGGTTTTTGTGCGAGGTCCTTTCTCAATTTAATTTTTATTTTTTTAACGCTGAGATATTAAAGAAAATGCAAAGAAATTGCTTTAAAATGATGGAACAATCTAAGAATTACGCAATAAAGGGAACATTAATATAACTCTTTATCATGTTTGCGATATGCACAACAAACTTGTATAAATTTCACGAAATTCTCCAGGAAATTCAGATAAAATTTTCATCAAATTTATATTAGAACAACAGGCATATGATGAACAGGTGATACAATCCTTTGAACAAGTATAAAATATGTCTTATGTTATGTCCGTGTTATTTAATATTATCTGGTCGAGTATGTTACAGAGACAATTCAACTTCTCCGAACCAAATTGACAGACATACCAGTTAGTTCTTACGTAAAAATCGAGAGAAAGAATGTACAATTAAATCGCTCGACAGTGATATATACACCTTAATGATTAAGATCATCGTAAAGCCTTTCATGATCACATTAAATTATCGTACAGGAAAAATATTTACTACAATTCATTGCGCGCTTTGGAAGAGAGCTTCAGCACAACATTCTTTCTGTGTCGATAATTGCATTAGCAGAAAGAAATCGCGAGTACCCAATTTGAGATTGTATTCGCTATTACAAGCAACGTAACTTACATAATTTGATCAACCGTAATATGATAAAGAAAAACACGAATCTATACATACAGTTTTTTGCTCTTTTCGTTTTAAATAAAAAAAAATACACTTTATATAAAATATTCAAGTAAATATAATTAGACGAATCGCCTGCACCAATGCGAAACAAAATACGTTTTATAGATAAAAATATTTGTACATAAACGCTACACGATTGGTCCAATCATAATTAAACCAATGACACACATATATTTCTCTATTTAGCACTCCTTATTATAATTTGAATACCGTATTATTATATTCTCGCTTGATAATTAAGACATCTTGAGTCTCCTTTATTTATCTTCTATTTCTTTTTAATATTATTGTACACATGAAATATATTTATCCCTATATTTAGGCAATATTTTTCATTTTACATTGTAATAAAAAGTACGAAATAATTTGAGAAGAAAAAGTATCTTGTACAAATTAATTACAAACAATTGGACGTTTCAATACTAACACCGTAAATTTCGGCATATAATTTTTAAGTATCACTTTTAGGAAGCGCATTTTTTGTAACTCAGGATTTAGCAATCGAATAAGTCGATAGCCCACAAATTTATAATATAGAAAAGACTTCTCCAGTTAATTATTTGGCTCGCTATAATCCTTTTCAATAGATTTATATTTAGATATAGGAGTGCTTAATTCCTATAACATCCTGTAAAATTTGCTTATTCTTGCACTTTTTATATATAATAAGAATTTTTGTAATTGGTTTCATCTTATTTTCACATATGTGCTCGTTTTCGTGATTCCCACTAACTTTGAGACAATTTTAGTAAAGTGGGCCTTCATCTGCGGATATGACCGGTTCCTCGTCGCTCCAATCGCTGATTGCTAATCCTACTGATCCGTGAAAGCTCTGCGATCTCGCTACGTGGCTAAAATCAGATAAAAGTATAAGTAGAATGCAGTTAAATTATGAACAAGTAAAGAAACAAATCTTTCATTTCGTTTACGCCCTTCTTTATTAAAGGGCAAACTTTGTAAACGCATATTTACATATCATATTATTGCTAAAATTGGACTATCTGATCAAATTAAACGCAATCTCAATATTAGACAAATAAAATAATTAGACTTCTGTATTTAGAATTAATTATAGCACTATATTTTTCTCCATAGAAATAAGTATGGGATTTTTTGATCGTTTGCTATAACTATAAATGGTAAGAGATTAGATGGGTAGTAAACAAAGTGCAAAAGCATCATATCACTAAAATAAATAAACTAATGCAGAACACAGGTACAGTATATCTCTTCTATTATTCTTAAAATCTTAATCTGGCAGGAACTCTGAGTTAGTGCAATAAAAATAAACAAGCATTCGTCAGTAAAAGTGTTTTATATCTTTGAAAAGAGTGAAAAACATCTATTAAATATACCTCTTGACAGAATCTATATAAAATGAGAGAATCTATGCAAAATGTTCAAATGAGTTTGTACCATACCACTTGCTTGTTTTGCCACAATATTTTTAGATTATCGATCGCTATCGGTCCTAACAACAAAATATAACAAGTAAAATAATTGTCTTCTCAATTAGTTGAGCAATAATGTATCCTAGACAATGCAAAAGACCGAGAGACATAGACATCTGGATTTTTGCGTTGTCTAGAAAAATTCTTCGTACATCACTTCTTCCTTTATGAAAAGTTGAATCAACGACTCTTACCTCGGTGACAAAGTTGCATTTTTCTTCGCCAGACCGGCTTTTCTCCGTCCTTCCATAGCAGCTTTCATGGGATCATAGCTCTTGCGACGTTTCCAATTTTGCATCTCGACTTCGCGTACATTTGGCGCCGAGGGCTTTTTCGGTTCCTTTGGTTTGTTTTTAGGCCCCTACATTTATACATATATTTATGTTACATGATAAATCTTACTATATATTAAAAATAAGAAGATACATTACACTTACCATGCTCAAACCTCTATTAACTCGCGTGCTAGGTCGTCCAGAATCAGTTCTATTGATACTGGAAAGCGACTCAGATTTGCTGTAAGCAGCTTTGTTCACATTGGAAGACACAGGTTTTGTTCGTTGCAGATCCAATTTTGCTTTACGCAAACTAAAAAGAAGAAACAGTTGGATATGTAAGAGAAATATTATATTATCAAAATGTAAAAAAAGAAAAAGAGTAGGCACCTAAATTCTTTGTTACATTTACTACTGGAGACAGGAGAGTGTGGTATAGCATGCTGCTCGTCACTGCTCTCCGTATCGCTCGGATGGCGTAATCCTTTCGATATATTCTGATGCAGGCTGTGACTCGTGTCTTCGTCGCTCTCGTTGTCGGAAACGAGTGGAGGACGGTATCCCGTCATGCGAGCGGACATTGCGGATACGACATTCTGAGTTGTTTGCAGATAAGACGAAGTTTCTAAATCACTGTCGCTCTCCTAATCAATTACAGATTTTATAAAGTATTTGGTACACAATTATTCATTATAGTTTATAGTTTATTAAGATTAGCTAAGAGTCGTCAATTAATATAACTAATGGGTCAATTATAATCCACGCATATCTCAAAACGTACCAGCTGCGGACTACTAGGCGGTGGTACTTGGTTGTCCTCGTAACAGTAATTTAATTCATTATCCGACCAATCGTTCGCTAATGAGAGAGCACCTCCCGTACCGTGAAAACTTGCAGATCTCAGCACGGAATTGTCATAGCTGGAATACACATCACACTTTTCGAAAACTGAATTATGTTTATTACCCGTGTAAATGCTCCATATGTTTCTGTATACTCACTTGCCAGAACCGTCCTCGGTACTGTGATGTTTCTTTGTACTGTCTATTAATTTCTTTCTCCCTTCGGCCGCTGCTTTCATCGGATCGTAACTTTTCCGCCTCTTCCAATTCTGAAACTCCACTTCCTTGGACGTAAGAGAGGAATTACTTCTACCAGATTTTTTGTGATCTTTACTTGGCTTCTGATTAGTTTTCTGGCTACCGGGAGGATGCTTAAGAAAAAAAAAAGAACAAAAAACCTATATTTAAAATATTCTACAAATAAAATAATCCCTTGCATAGATGTGACACTTACGTGAGTCGGCTTCGGGGCTCTCATACTAAATCTCCCAGTATCGGTCCTAGATATAGACGGCGCTCTGAATTTCGTTGTCTCCGGTTTCTTCGATGATTCCTTGCTGTGCGCTCCTACACTATTTGTGCGAATACGATGATAACTTTGTTGCTTGTTCACAGGTGCTACAGTCTTAACTTCGGACTGCGCTCTTCTACGCCTTTCCTCAGGGGTTGTATTCGGCGTTGTATCGGATTCGCAATTTAATCTGTAATACATTCCATTCTTAATTTTCTATAGAAATTGAAGCAGATTCCCGAAATTCTTATACTTTGCGTAGGTTACCTTGCTCTTCTTATGCTGAAAGCCCTATTCAGCTTGATTCCAGATGAAATTGGCGTCAGAGGAGATTTTCTGTGTTGTTCACCAGTTTCGCTACTACTATCGGAGGCAACAACAGAGGCATACTTTCCTCTCGACGATATTCTGTCAATGTCGCTACTGTTGAAGCTGCTGCGACGCGACACGAGATTTTGCGACTTCATGTTCCTAATGCTCGCGTTACTTGCCGATCTTTGTATATTGAGATGCCGGTGAAGTTCTAGACTGTTTCGTAACATGTTAGGCGCTTTAAGAGGCATATCCTTATCAAAATAACTGGTTCCTTCATGATAGTTCGTGGTGCTGTTGGATTTTCTCAGCATATATGGGCTAGAAAAGAATCAACATATGTGAGACATATTAATCACTTTGAGATTAAATGTTGAAGTGTGACGTTTTAAAGTTACATATAACATAATAAACATGAAAAATATGTACCTATTTTCGACGCATGTAAAATATCCTATATTTTTCGCTTGTGACGGTTTCGCCAAGTGCTTAGGTCTTTCTAACATAGGAGAACTGAGAATCTTCGTTGCGGTAGCTTTACGGCTCACAATTGGGCTGTTAGTCAATTTTGGTGTGGGTGGTCTGAGACGGCTTAAAATGGGACTATTCGTATGTTTTAAGTCTTCCTTATACTTTGTGCTATTTCTTCTGGACGTATTAGATTCCGTTGTATCAGAAGCATATTCTTTCCTGCATTACAGAAAAATAGGTTTCTTATAAAGTGTAAAAGAACCCAATAATAATAATCTATGTACTACGTTACAAAATTCTATATTTTGCCACTCGCAAAAACTGTTACGTACGATGTTAATTAATGCAAATTATCTTTGTTGTTAACAGATTAATTTATCGGAATATAATGTGAAATGGATCATTTACCTATCTAGAGAGCTACTTCTTCTCTCAAAATGGAGAGGCGACAAGACCTGGGACGGGCTCTTCAGTAATTCTACATTAGTATCAGTAGTCTTCGATTTGGCTGAACTTAAGTATTTTCGAACGCTTCGCCTATTTTCGTTGCTGTTCGCTCGCCGAAACAACGACTCGGACAAGCTGCCGCGTCTAACTACGGTACTATGTACAGGTGTACGTTGTGAGCTGTTAGGCGGCGTGTTGTAACTGTTGCTGGTATCTTCATCGGATTCTCCGCCGGAGTCTATAATTTGATGCTGACTCGAAACTAAACCGAGCCTTTCTTTTATTCGTACATACGAGTCCGTGTCCAGATTGTTGTCGGGCGACTGTTCCTGCGAGCAAAAAAATAAAAATGTTTAAAGGAGAAAAAACGAAAAGCCACAAGACAATTAAAAAAAAAACATTGATGTAATAAAGATGTCGGATTTTTATAATTATCGGGAGACACTATGTATAATATAAAAAATTTGCTATTTTATAGAAATTTCGTTATTGTCTACAAATTTTATAGCTATTCCATAGATATCTTTATCATTTTTATATACTTGAAAAATGCGCGATACATACATAACGACTACGTGTCGCTCGTTGAGATCTAGTGTGAATTGGAGATGGTATCTTAGTGGGACTCAGAGGCGGCGTACGACCTGTCGAGCCGCCTATTATCGGAGGGAGAGAGTTATGCTCCGCTACTTGAGTAGCCCATTCCGATATCCATGCGTTGTTATCGCGCGAAATGCTCATCTGTAAGATAAAATTATTTCAAACACCTGCGCGCGTTACGCATGTCGACCACTTGTAGACGTTATTTACCTTAAAATTATGAACGTATGCCTCGTTGCTCTCGTCTTCAGTTAGAACACCAACGCTGAAAACTTTGTCGATATCCATTCTCGCTTTCTCCTCGTCCGTATAGTCCTTATGAATCGTGTACGTTCCAGCCTCGCTCACCGCACCATCGGAATTAGCGTCGACGTTACTGACGTTGAACGCATCTAGATTTGTATCCGCTATATCGTCCGCGTTCAGATCCATCGCGTAACTGACGAATTGTTCTCTCTGATCGGCGGACAAATTGTTCTCTCTCTCACTGGTACTCTTCATATTGAAAGCGTGAGATAATTCATCGGTGAGATAATTCATATTAGACACTTTGTTGTCCTCTACACTGTTTACTTCCTTGCACTCGTGATTAACGTCGATATATTCGATGTTCTTCGTGTATCGCTTCTCATTTTCATCATCGTCGTAATTGCTAATTTGAATGCGACTTAAATCATTTATCGTTGCGGACCTTTGGGATGTCCAGTACACGTTTTCGTTGGTTTCCAGTTCCAAAGAAAGGCCTTGAGACGATAGCTTGTTGCTGTGACGTAATTCATCATCACAGGACCTTGTCATTAAATACTGCTTATTTTGATGAGAGGGAGCTACATGCTCATTCGTAGACTTCTTTGTGCTAGAATGCGCTCTTAAAGGATTCTTGACACCTATAGAACCATATACAGTTCCAATTAATAATTAATATCGAATAATATTCAAGCAAAATGACAAAAATTTATTTATAAAAATAAATATGTATGCAATTCTTCTTAATTTGGTTTCTATAGTATTTGTAATTTGGGGACAATGTATGCCTTCTGAAAAATTATCTTAAAAACAGTAAAGTCATTACAAAAATGACGATAGAAGAATTGTTGATATTCTTCATAATTTCTGGGGAATCACACATAATTCCAAACATGGGAACGGTTATGACACCAGAGTCATTAATATGTCAGCAGGCTACATCATTCAGGATAGGTAGAAGGCACTTGTAAGGAATATTAAGAAGCCTGAAGAACATGACTTCACCATGACTCATACATCACAGGCATTCAATTCCAATACAGGATTCACTTCAGAGAAAAAATCCTGTATTGGAACTGAATGCCTTTATCAGACTATTCTCAATATAAAAATTTAATAACAAATTTTACAATTAAAGTATTATATGGTACAAATTCTTTTTTATACATTTTATTTTAAAGTAATAATTGCAATATGAACCTTGACCTTTTTTACAATAAAAAATACATTAATTGTAAATATTGAACAAAATTATTCTTCAGAAAAAAAGAGAGGAGAAGCAAAAATGCGACATCTATTTACCTAATTGTTTAAGTCTTTCTGATAATTGGTCAGATTTTCGCTTTGTATCATCCTCGCTGCTAAAATAACCCTCCGAATGAGTGCTAGGAACTTTCTGCTTCTGCACCAAGTTTGGAGACAGTATAGTGCCCGCTTTCTTTGATTTTACTTCTACCTAAAAACATCATTACAATATATAATTTATGTAAAGCTCCGCAATATTTAATGTGTTCTTGTGTTCGTATATCACATCAAGATTACACAGAATAACAACTCGTACAAAATAATTATATTTTATTATAAAAAGACATTTGTAACGTTCAAGCTTATTGCCCAAATAGCCAAATCTGTCAAAAACAAATTTCGCAACAAGTCTGCTGCAAATTCGTTTGTCGGCAGAATGCCAATAGAAATATAACAGAATCTGTTAGCAGAACGCGATGACAGATTGACTGTAGAAATCAAGCAGGATCACTTTAATCATTTGAACGATATAATATTCATCTAAATGATTACAAATTGATTCTGCTTGGTTTCTGCTGGCAATCTGCTGTCAGATCGTCGACAGCATGGTCTCCGCTGACAAAACATGATTAACGTGGATGCAGTCGAAGTCAATCTGCTATAACATTCTGCTTCAATCCATCGCTGCCAAACTGCTGGCCACTGCTGGCATACGCTAACAGTTTGTTTACTGAACACGTTCAAATATATCTACTTATGTGAAACATATGTTAAAAACAACAGGAATCCTCGATTACCTTGGACGTGGAGAGATTCCGTCTGTGCCTGGCGTTGTACCTCTCGAACAGATTCTGATACCTCGCCGTGTCCACCGTCTTGTTGTTGCCGAAATCGATGGTGAAAGCCAACGGGGTCTGCGGCACGCGCGGACCGTCGTCCGGCTGCGGCGAGCTTCTCGCGGGATCCTCCTCCTCGCGTCCCTCCCCGCTCGTCATCGGTCGCGCGTCGACGGGTCTCTCGGCCGTCGCGTCATCGCCGGCGCGCTGCGACGGCGACGGCGACGGCGACGGCGACGGCGACGACTCGCTCGCGAGGGTCGCGAGTCTTCCGCCCTGGGCCCCCGGCGAGCTAGCGTCGTCGGACGCCACCTCGGACACCTCCACCACTTCCATGTTCATTGCCATTTAACATGCCAGCCGTAAACATCCACGAATAACGACGATAAACACGACGCATACGTTTTCCCCGTCGAGAGTGCCGCGGTTCCTCCGGACTCCCCGGAGCTCGGCGCGACTCGGTTATACGCGGGGGCCACTCCTACGCGCGGCGCATCATCGCGGGATCGGCGGAGCTCGAAGCGTCACGCGAAAACGAGATACAACACGGCCGGGATCTGCAGAGGTCTGGGCTCTGACACATCGACACAGGTGCGCCTATTGTGCGCGTACGCCATTGACTGGCGACATTGCTGATTGCCGTCATCGACGGCCCAGCTGTCATTGACACCGCCGTCGACACCGACATGGTCGCGGGGAAGGGGGGGGGGTCGCGGGTCAGCAAGTCAGCATCCGCCGATAACAGTCGCGCCCTCGAAAATTTTATTTTTTGGAGTCTTTTCTTTATTTTCTTCCGCGCGAAAAAAAAAACGGCGGCGTTCAAAATGACGGGGGGTAAAGTGAGAGCGTCCGCGATTAACGATCGACCGTTATGCAACGACTTTTACCGGAAAAGCGGGATGGAACCTGCATTGCGATCACTTCGCGGAACAGCGCGTTCTAATTGAAACGCCTGGTTCCAGCGTCGGTTATGCTTCTTTCACAAATATCATAAATTATATCTCTCTCTCAATCGCCGAGATACTTTATTCGCGATACGAGGCATTTCATTTCTCATCCGGATGTAATCGGGATGTAATCTGAAAAGCTTCTTCGTCGAGCGTAGTGAGGAGCAGAAATGAGTTCCGTTACCCGGTGAGCTACGGTGCAGAGCGGTGCAGATGAGCGCGCTACCTCTAGGCCGGTTACCGACCTCTTACAGCCGCGGTCGATAAAAGGTTCAAATACAGAACCGCGAACACGTAAAAACGATCAGTCACGCTGTATTGCTCGCGCGTGCATTTGATTAAAAAAACTATTTTAATACAATTTAATACACACAATTAATATTTATTACATACAATATAACAATCATAGGTAATTGTGTAATTATAATTGTATTATATATGCATCTGTAACTATTATTCCACCGACTAAGTATGTGTTTACTGGAATAATATAATTATAGATAATATGATAATTATAATTACAACATAATTACCTATAATTATTCTATTGTATATGTAATGCATATGTAGGGGAGAGTTGGCAATTACCGAGCCCCTAAGAACCGAAGCGTATATCTAAGTAAGCTCAGAAATGCTTCAAAAAAACAAACTGTGCAGTTTTAGATAGGTCATTTATTTGGCTATCCATATATCATACCAATAATGTTGAAAGTTAAACACAAACTAAAATATTAATAATTTTTTCAAAAAGTGAGAAAACGCGGTATTATCAAACTGGTCTGATAATATCGTGACCAGGTCTGATAAAATCGTGCCCAGTTTGATAATACCGCGTTTTCTCACTTTTTGAAAAATTATTAATATTTTAGTTTGTGACATGAGGTAGAACATAATAAAAAATGTTTTTTTATATCTATGCATTAATTTGGTAGGTATTTACATATAAAAATAAATGAATGTGTTAAAAAATAACGATCAGTCTCCAAAATTCTATCAGTCTCAAAATTTCAACTTAAAAACATTAAAAGGCACTTAAATAGTTTTCATTAAATTGCCGTAACGTAACATTTTTATGTTCGACACTTTCGCACATACGTTTGACAATAGCGCGAAATTATATTATCAAACTCAATCATTTTACTTTATAACTTTAAAATATATAGGAAAGAAACGCGTGTTTCTAAAATCACTTTGCAACCTAATTTTATAGTGTTTTAGCTTATCAAATCCGTCAGGATTATTTCTCTAATGAAAATATTATGTTACTCACCTCTTATCGAAACTACCAGCAAAATTGCAACGAGCAAGCAGAGAAGCTTCCAGAGCGCACTGTGTTTACATGGACGGCCGGAACGCATTGACGGCGCATGCGGGTGGGGTATTTCGTGTTATTCTATGATATTAACATCATTGTAGACGCGTAATACAAATAGTTATTGAGATAAACAATGGCGCGGAATTGTCAACCGCGCGGTAATTGCCAACTCTCCCCTATTACATATGTATACGTATGTAATACACATATATAATACATATGTATATGAAAAATTGTTTCGCGATATTTTATAATTTTTACGATGTCGTATTATTTTCAGTATCTTATTTATAAGTAAGTAAAATATTAAAAATTATAAAAACTAAGTAATGTTACGGCCGGTATTCCGAGCAATATTAGGATATTAATAAAAAGCTATATATATTTTTTGAATTATAATTATCGAGTCAACGTTTCGACCTACTTGGTCTTTCTCAGGGCATTACATTCAAACTTACAAGTAATAAAAATAAAAATAATAATAACTGTTAGAGTTCACATTATCAACACTGAATATTATAGTCATCGCCGATGGAACGATTACGAACACGCAAAAGAAATAAAGTCAAAGCCAACTTCGAATTAAACGCCGTCACAGGCCACATAATTACAATAATTGTTACCGATTACAATAAATCCTGAACTGAGTTGCAACTGACAGAGATGCTGATTTCGCGTATTTTATACATTTTCTGTATATTTTAAAAGGGGCAGACCTCTGTGTGATCCTGATATCAGCCATGCTCAACGTCGGAAATTGTCATGTCCAATATTAAATGGAAGTAGAGATCGGTGTTGCGTCAAGAACCTTTTAAAATATACAGAAAATGCACGAAATTAGCATCTCCGTTAACTGCAACTCAAATCAGGATTTATTGCAATAGGCAACAATTATTGTAATTATGTGGCCTGTGACGGCGTTTAATTCGAAGTTGGCTTTGACTTTATCTCTTTTGCGTGTCGTAATCGTTCATCGGTGATGTCTATAATTTTCAGTGTTGATAATGCAAACTTTAACGGTTATTATTATTTTTATTTTTATTACTTGTAAGTTTGAATGTAATGCCTGAGGAAGACCAAGTAGGTCTTTAAACGTTGGCTCGATAATAACAATTCAAAATGTATATATAGCTTTTTATTATTACCCTAATATTGTTCAAAATATCGGCCGTAACATTACTTAGCTTTTGCTTTCGACGAGCGGTAACACGATCCTATTTTTTTATATTTCAATTAAATTAGGTAAATTAAGGATTAATCGGATACGAAATCTGTTTTATAATATTTTATGAATTTATAGATTCTTCTAATTTGAACCTTAAGTTCATAATGCGATTTTTATCTATTTTTGCTTTTTACAAAATGTCTTTCCTAACATTGAAATATCTTCTTATATAAGAAGAATAGTTATTTGTGCAACAAGTGCCGGAAGATGAAAATTCACGGGTGCGGAGTTGACGCACGAGCCGAAAGCAAGTGCGGTCACCGCACCCGTGAATTTTCTACTTCACGCACGCGTTGCACACCCTATTTTATGTTGCAAGTGCGTGGAAAGTGGTTTATCACGCACGCGTCGCACTTTCCATGCACGTGTGACATAAAATATTTTTATAAGTGATAATATATCTCGTGTTTATGGTAATTGGAATTATTTTCTGCGAAAAAGAAGCCATTTTTTATGTGATATAAATTGTGAAGAAATATAATATAAAGTCTGCGATATTATCGCGTGGCTGTTAACCATTATTTTCACAAATATTATATTATTTTTATTATCTTTTTTATACAAAAAATAAAGGATTAAACGAATAGAAAGATATTCGTAACATTATATTGTCGTTGTCGAGATGTTTCGAGTTCCGAGATGTTCCTTGTCTTAATATTTGGTGGTTCTGAAAAGAACCGATTGTTTTGCTTGGCCCTCGATATGTTCCTTGTCTTAATATTTGGTGGTTCTGAAAAGAACCGATTGTTTTGCTTGGCCCTCGAGATGTTCCGTGTCTTAATATTTGGTGGTTCTGAAAAGAACCGATTGTTTTGCTTGGCCCTGGAGCGAATTTTAATAATCCGTCCAGTAACCATCTCTCTCGATCACCTGATGCAGTCGTCGATCGATGGACTGACGAAGATTGGTGAAGAACTCAGGTTCGAACCGAAGCGCTTCCCATGCATTCCTCGCATGCTCAAACAGAGCTTCTCTAGTTCTCTCATGACCAGGATCCCACGTATTCACAATTTTAGCCCATACGTTTTCTATTAAATTGAGATCCGGAGATTTAGCTGGCCAATCAAGAACTATAATCTCTGGATGTTGTGCGAACCACCTTCGTACAATGTGGGCAGTGTGAACGGCAGAATTGTCCTGAACTAATCGAAATCTCGGTACTTCTTCTGCTGGGAATATATTTCGGACGCTGGGAAGCATAACGTTTTCCAAAATATCAATGTATTCCGCAGCATTCATATGTGCCGAGCATTCAATTAATTCACCTGGACTATATGCACTCATCCACCCCCACATTGCACAAGTGATGCGCCCACTTCGCTCGTGAGGAATAACATACCTCGGATCAAACCTGTGATCATCGGGTCTCCAAACACGACGACGCCGATCAACTGCAGAACAAAATACTTTTTCGTCTGTCCAAATAGTGACATCCCATTCTTCCGCAGATGTCATTAGCTCTTGGCGCGCAAAAGCAACGCGATTTTCGCGATGTCTTTGCGTAAGCGCGATTTTTTCTGCAGCACGACGACAGTGAACATGGGCTTCATGTAAACGTCGTCCTGCTGTCCATCGAGAAATCGTAGCTCCAAGTCGTTAATGGCATTTGATACCGGAAGAAAGGGATGTAAATCTACCTGGTTGACTAAAGCATTATTTTCTTCCACAGTTGTTTTTCGTGGTCTGCGATTATGCTCACGATGATCACGCAGAGCTTCTTCACCACCTTCTTGCCATGCACGAATCCATTTTCTTGCCGTCTTATCGGAACATGGAATTGTGATGCAAATCTCTTCGAGATTTACACCTCCTTCCCACAAACCGATTATACGGCCACGCTGGATTTCACTCAACATTACTGCACCAAGTCGCAAGACAAAATGCTAAATGAAGCAACTATGTGCAGAGCTTTTGTTTAACGTCATTTGACAAAAGACGATCGCCGCGTATTAGCGTTTTTTGTTTGTGATTCGACCGCATTCGGTCAGATCGAAAGTTCTGAAACTTTATGACTCTAAACTATCACAACAGAAAGCGTTCCTTAACATCGATCAAAGATTTTTAGCATTATCGTGGCAGATTTTAATATTTCATTATCATTTTTCCGATCTTTTAATCTGACCCGAGTTGGGTCGAGTCAACAAATCGAAAATCAAAAACGTTATATGCTAGTGCACGATAGATCATATTATTGAGAGAAATGGTTACTGGACGGATTATTAAAATTCGCTCGAGGGCCAAGCAAAACAATCGGTTCTTTTCAGAACCACCAAATATTAAGACAAGGAACATCTCGGAACTCGAAACATCTCGACAACGACAATATAATGTTACGAATATCTTTCTATTCGTTTAATCCTTTATTTTTTTGTATAAAAAAGATAATAAAAATAATATAATATTTGTGAAAATAATGGTTAACAGCCACGCGATAATATCGCAGACTTTATATTATATTTCTTCACAATTTATATCACATAAAAAATGGCTTCTTTTTCGCAGAAAATAATTCCAATTACCATAAACACGAGATATATTATCACTTATAAAAATATTTTATGTCACACGTGCATGGAAAGTGCGACGCGTGCGTGATAAACCACTTTCCACGCACTTGCAACATAAAATAGGGTGTGCAACGCGTGCGTGAAGTAGAAAATTCACGGGTGCGGTGACCGCACTTGCTTTCGGCTCGTGCGTCAACTCCGCACCCGTGAATTTTCATCTTCCGGCACTTGTTGCACAAATAACTATTCTTCTTATATAAGAAGATATTTCAATGTTAGGAAAGACATTTTGTAAAAAGCAAAAATAGATAAAAATCGCATTATGAACTTAAGGTTCAAATTAGAAGAATCTATAAATTCATAAAATATTATAAAACAGATTTCGTATCCGATTAATCCTTAATTTACCTAATTTAATTGAAATATAAAAAATAGGATCGTGTTACCGCTCGTCGAAAGCAAAAGCTAAGTAATGTTACGGCCGATATTTTGAACAATATTAGGGTAATAATAAAAAGCTATATATACATTTTGAATTGTTATTATCGAGCCAACGTTTAAAGACCTACTTGGTCTTCCTCAGGCATTACATTCAAACTTACAAGTAATAAAAATAAAAATAATAATAACCGTTAAAGTTTGCATTATCAACACTGAAAATTATAGACATCACCGATGAACGATTACGACACGCAAAAGAGATAAAGTCAAAGCCAACTTCGAATTAAACGCCGTCACAGGCCACATAATTACAATAATTGTTGCCTATTGCAATAAATCCTGATTTGAGTTGCAGTTAACGGAGATGCTAATTTCGTGCATTTTCTGTATATTTTAAAAGGTTCTTGACGCAACACCGATCTCTACTTCCATTTAATATTGGACATGACAATTTCCGACGTTGAGCATGGCTGATATCAGGATCACACAGAGGTCTGCCCCTTTTAAAATATACAGAAAATGTATAAAATACGCGAAATCAGCATCTCTGTCAGTTGCAACTCAGTTCAGGATTTATTGTAATCGGTAACAATTATTGTAATTATGTGGCCTGTGACGGCGTTTAATTCGAAGTTGGCTTTGACTTTATTTCTTTTGCGTGTTCGTAATCGTTCCATCGGCGATGACTATAATATTCAGTGTTGATAATGTGAACTCTAACAGTTATTATTATTTTTATTTTTATTACTTGTAAGTTTGAATGTAATGCCCTGAGAAAGACCAAGTAGGTCGAAACGTTGACTCGATAATTATAATTCAAAAAATATATATAGCTTTTTATTAATATCCTAATATTGCTCGGAATACCGGCCGTAACATTACTTAGTTTTTATAATTTTAATATTTTACTTACTTATAAATAAGATACTGAAAATAATACGACATCGTAAAAATTATAAAATATCGCGAAACAATTTTTCATATACATATGTATTATATATGTGTATTACATACGTATACATATGTAATAGGGGAGAGTTGGCAATTACCGCGCGGTTGACAATTCCGCGCCATTGTTTATCTCAATAACTATTTGTATTACGCGTCTACAATGATGTTAATATCATAGAATAACACGAAATACCCCACCCGCATGCGCCGTCAATGCGTTCCGGCCGTCCATGTAAACACAGTGCGCTCTGGAAGCTTCTCTGCTTGCTCGTTGCAATTTTGCTGGTAGTTTCGATAAGAGGTGAGTAACATAATATTTTCATTAGAGAAATAATCCTGACGGATTTGATAAGCTAAAACACTATAAAATTAGGTTGCAAAGTGATTTTAGAAACACGCGTTTCTTTCCTATATATTTTAAAGTTATAAAGTAAATGATTGAGTTTGATAATATAATTTCGCGCTATTGTCAAACGTATGTGCGAAAGTGTCGAACATGAAAATGTTACGTTACGGCAATTTAATGAAAACTATTTAAGTGCCTTTTAATGTTTTTAAGTTGAAATTTTGAGACTGATAGAATTTTGGAGACTGATCGTTATTTTTTAACACATTCATTTATTTTTATATGTAAATACCTACCAAATTAATGCATAGATATAAAAAAACATTTTTTATTATGTTCTACCTCATGTCACAAACTAAAATATTAATAATTTTTCAAAAAGTGAGAAAACGCGGTATTATCAAACTGGGCACGATTTTATCAGACCTGGTCACGATATTATCAGACCAGTTTGATAATACCGCGTTTTCTCACTTTTTGAAAAATTATTAATATTTTAGTTTGTGTTTAACTTTCAACATTATTGGTATGATATATGGATAGCCAAATAAATGACCTATCTAAAACTGCACAGTTTGTTTTTTTGAAGCATTTCTGAGCTTACTTAGATATACGCTTCGGTTCTTAGGGGCTCGGTAATTGCCAACTCTCCCCTACATATGCATTACATATACAATAGAATAATTATAGGTAATTATGTTGTAATTATAATTATCATATTATCTATAATTATATTATTCCAGTAAACACATACTTAGTCGGTGGAATAATAGTTACAGATGCATATATAATACAATTATAATTACATAATTACCTATGATTGTTATATTGTATGTAATAAATATTAATTGTGTGTATTAAATTGTATTAAAATAGTTTTTTTAATCAAATGCACGCGCGAGCAATACAGCGTGACTGATCGTTTTTACGTGTTCGCGGTTCTGTATTTGAACCTTTTATCGACCGCGGCTGTAAGAGGTCGGTAACCGGCCTAGAGGTAGCGCGCTCATCTGCACCGCTCTGCACCGTAGCTCACCGGGTAACGGAACTCATTTCTGCTCCTCACTGTACAGCGTGAACTCGCCCCGTTTGACTCGCACGGTACGACGCGACGGCCATATTTGATTCGCGTAGTACAAATTCGCGGAAACGGTAACGGGCCCGTGGCCCGTACCCGGGCCGTGACCAGTGCACAGTGGATGCCTGGAGGACGCGGCGTACGGCGTTCTTCCCTCTATGGACTCACGCATATAAAGACGCTCTGTCTGTTCGTGTGACGACTACTCCCGCAGGGGCAATTCCTTGGGCCTAACGAACCTAAGGATTGCTCCGAGTTTTCACACACACACACACCACACCGCGGACATACACCCACAATTACACATACACGCGCGCGCGCGCACACGCACACACACACACACACACACACACACACACACACACACACACATGTACACATATACTCACTACTTTTGAGGTTTTGAGCCTCCTTACGTGTTTATGGCCGTATGTGGCCGTATGGGTGAAGCACTGCCTGGGCTAATAAAAATAAAATAGAAGTGTGACGACTGCGCCATACGAATAGACAAGGAGAGTCTTTGCGCGCGTAAATGGAGGAGGAAGAACGCTGTGGCGACACTGTTCTCCCTATAGAGACAAATAGCATAGGTAGCCCTTTTTGCCGCGAATCTGTCTCCCCGCTAAGCTTATGCCGCGTCTATTGTATATCTATAGCGACACTGTTCTCCATAAACCGCGTCCGCAGTCTAACATACGTGACGTAAATGGAGTTGGCAGTTATTAAGTGTTTCACGATCTTCGCTTGTTCACAGGTGCATAATCCGCGATTATTTGTGATCATACGGACACCCGTGGTGCGGATAACCCGATCGAGCATCGTGAGTATCGTGAAGAGTAAATCAGTCGAACGCTACGATCAGTGCTGTGATTGTTACGGTCAGGACTACTTGTCGCATCCTATTTGAATCATAACTTGATCGGCCAAAGTAATATTGAGTAAAAGCGTAATATTGAGAAGAAAGTATCGGCGACAATTATACGTAAATACGATATATACCGACGGTAATGCCACAGTGACGGTGTGATCTGCGTACGATCGTAGTATTACCTGCACCCTGCATTATCGATTTCCCATAAATGAATTATGTGCACGAATCAATTAAAACACGTAGTATTTATATTTTATATACGTGGTTGATAGTATTCACAAGATATATGTACATTAATTAGTAGTGATCACGATATTTTATGTCGGTCGCGGTCGTGTAAATTACAAGTTTAAAATTGCCATAATATTACGAGCATTACGCTTATAAAGTTGCAAGCATGATTTTTTGAGGGATAACAGGTAATTAACAGTGATCGCGATATTTTGTGTTGGTCATGATTACTGTGTGTACGTAGTTATCGTGTAGATTAGAAGCTTGAGATTGCCATAATTAATGTTGCAAGTGTTACGCTTATAAAATTTATATGCATAATTTTTTCAAGGATACCGTGTAGTAATTAGTAGTGATCGTGATACTTGGTTGGCCATAATCACTGCTCGTAGTTGTAGTGTAGATTAGAAACTTGAGATTACTATAATTGCGAATGTTTGGTTTATACATAAACTTTTGGGGATAATAATTAGGGATAATGATAATGATCGCGATAGTTTCTATTAGCCGCGGTCACTGCTTGTAATTATTTCGTAGGTTAGAAAAGCGACATCGCTGTTAATAATGAGCAATTCTTGAATATGTACTAATTGGTATTATGTAATAATTGGTAATAACCAGTAGTGAGAGTTAATGCTACGATCGCTACGGTTGTAAGAATCACTTTGAGATAAATAAATAAAGTCAGCGTAAGACTGAAGTAAAGAGAGAGTGAAATTTCGGGAGTGCCGAGAAAAATAACGGGTGTGTCATACGCAAACTATATATCGCGACGGTAGTGCAAAAGTCAAGTGAAGTGAATTCAAAAATGACCTGGAAACACACGTCTGTTGCTGCTAATGGAAAATTCGTCAGCGTGCAGGACGACGGCGACGATGCAGCGACTGGTGAGTGAATCTATTCATATCATACTTACTCGTATATACTTGTACTATGTGATTAAATTGAAATCATTTTACTTGGCAAAGCTTTAGTGCGCTAAATTGATTTGAGAAAAATAATAATATGAAAGATTTCTTAAAGATTTCCATATTAAGTAAAGGATTTTAAAATATTACAGCTAGTACAGTTTTTAATTCAAATAAAATATTAAAATAGTTATATATTTTAATCGTAAATAAGACATTACAAATTAAGTGGTGAACATCGAAACGTACATTGTGCTAAATTGAAAATAAACGTTCCATTTAATTACATAGGGCAAGAATATTTCTTAAGTAATAAACTAATTTAAATTG
>JASTWP010003560.1:0-21829 GCA_030770255.1 Temnothorax ravouxi
AGTGCCATTCTTAGTCGCACATTTATACACATTTATAAACACGCTTGTATAGCAAGAATGGCGAAGAGAACTCAAAAAGACACAAATTTGTCATTCTGTTTGATGTTAATTAAGACGACGCAATTTTCTTAGAAATCTATTCAACAATTAAAGCACGCGATTATGTTCGAAAATAAAGTGTTGTGATGTGAGAAAACGTAGCGAGACAGATTGTCGTCTAGCCGAAGTAAAGTTTTCCTCGCGTTCCAAAATGTATTCCAAAAACGAAAAAGAAAAAGAGATTCGACTGGCAGGCGATAACCCAGTATTACGTAGCGTTCGCGTTTAGTGTACGTCGGTGTTTCGTCTTCATTTTATATTGATTCGCGTCTTGAACGAGCGAACGACGCTGAGGATCGCGATATGCGGCGGATTGAGGAAGTACAAGACTGGGTCAGTTGGTGTTCTGTTTGTTGGAGCGAAGGCGCGCCAAGCCTGAACGCTCGCCCTCCTCTTCGTCGGACGTACAAGGTACCACGCCGCGCGACGATGTAGCCTGCATTAACTCTTGATCCGGGCCATTCCTATGCTCGTACAACAGGATGTTTAACGTTTCCTCATATATCCGAGCCTCGGGGAATTCAACCTGGGAAAAAAAGTAAGCATTTTTCGTTACATAGTTTTTAAAATATCGCTGTCATTATTATTACATTACCTTTGTATGCTTCTTGTCAGTCGTGTAGACGATGGAGTGGACAGCAGACTTCCGCCTACCTTACGACCATGTCCGTAAAACGTCCAACAGCAGATCTCGCTCGAGCCGAATGACATCTTTGATAAATAACACTCTGCCAGCTGAATCTGAGCGACATTTTGTCGAATAATTCTATGTTTTTTAATAGATTGTCATCTGATGTACTGTAAAAATTAAATTTAATTAACTCACTTATGCATTTAATAGAGCTCAACTATGATAATAATACAGCTGTAGCATTTAGCTATATTGTGACATTTCATTTACCAATTTTTTTTTCACGAAATTTAGAATATAGAGTTTACGATATAAATTATGTAAGAAACCACATACGTAATACGAGCTTCTTATCAGTTACAGCTCGTTACTCTTGTTACACTTTGAATTGCTCACATTAGCGCCTATTTGGAACGTTCAGATTGCAATTTGCAAAAGATAAAAAATGGACTCTCACGTATCACGAAATGTCAACGATATTCGATGACTATCAAAGCAGCGTTTAACATCACCTTGTGTAGGAATATTTGTTATTATGCCTATTAATGAGCAGCTTGACCACAGGCTTCGTAGTATTGCTTATGAGTAACTGTTCCTCCTTCTGGGAGGTTATGAGAGGTACTCTGCAAATCGGCTCCGCCTCGCGCTCTTTTCGTAGAAGCGCCTGCTCGCAGGACTCGGCCAGCTCGCTGATACAGTAGTATTTCGCTTCCGCGAGCAGCTCCGCCATCTCCTTCGTGTTTTCCGGCAGCGGGACCGAGCCGTCTCGCAAGAAGTTCAAGATCGTCCCGAAATGTTTGCCGCACCGATCGATCAGTATCCAACCTGCGGACAGAGACCGCCAGGCGCCAGTCAGTCAGAGTCGAGAATATACAAATGGGACTAATGGGAGATATCAACGAGATTAAATGTTGAAAATTCTCGGGAAATAACGCACAAAGAGGGTCAAGCGCGATTCCATTCTTTTCCTTTTTTCAAATTAATCGGACAAATCCGTGCGCCTCATTAAAGCGCCGGAGTCCATCGATTCGGACGTCAAGACTGATCGATATTCAAGGTTGATCGATCTCGACGAGAGTCCGCGACTCGTCGGAATTGTTCGGAAACGTCAAAATGTGTGTGTCGCGCGAGAGAAGCCTCACCTTCGGAGTCGGTGAGCACTTCCATGCGACCGCTGAACATCGCGCGCAGCATGGTGTCGTGTTTCTGCAGGGTGCCTATGGTGGTGTAGTGGAGCGAGCCGCCGATGTTCAGTTTGACATACTCCGACGGGTATTTAATTACGGTCTTGTGCTCGCCCGACATAACGAGAGTGTCGTGACGACCAGGGTCCGAGGCGAGCAGAGAGACGAATGTGCTGAGTACTGACGCGTGTGACGCGTGACGAGACGCCGCGCAACGCCGCGGGGATGGGGCGCGGACGGGACGGGCGAGGGGGAGGGGGGAGCGTATCGATCCCCCTCGACGTCAAATTGGAACGTGCGAATCGCCGACGGATTCGCAATCGCGTTTGCGTCGGAGCGACGTGACAGCGCGCGCGGGCGGTCGCGGTGACGAGGGGCCGGAGGGGTCCCCGCGCGCTCCTCACTCCCGCGGGTATCGGGAGGGCGGGAGAGCCGCGCGAGGTATTAACATATCCCCATTTCGCTCCGTTTCCCGCACGTTCGTCATCGAGCGCGGCGAATGAGAATGAGAAGTATATGAGAACGCGACGCGCTGAACGTGGCGGCTTCTTCTTCTTCTTCTTCTATTAAATTGGCTCCTGCCGCTAATACGCGGACAATACGGCCAGCATTTGCCACTCTGTTTGATTAACAAAATCTGGAACACGTTGCGTAACAAAGTCCGTATGGAAATTATCGAAAAACTGAGTTGAACTGAGTGGAGATTGGAGATCAAAGCCGACAGTCAGTCCCTGAACGTGGCGGCGAATGGTTAAGATCGACCGCGATGCGCGAAAAGTATCGAGAGTGTCGCGAGGCACGGCGAACCCTCGGACCAATCAGAATCACCCGCACTCCCGGAACGGCGCCATCCCCGGGAACGGCGCCGTTCACTACGCTCGAAAAGATGGCTGACTCGCTGACTAAGTACGGCGTTTACATCGACGACCTGAGCAAAATACGCGTCCTAGAGCCGGAAGCGGCGAATCAAACGAACAAGCTGAAGGAGGAGTGTCAGAGTTTCGTGTCCAGTAAGTTTGCGTTGGTTCGCGAGTGGCGTTTCACGGCAGAATTTACTTGACCAGGCGGTCTCACGTCCTCACGATATACTCACCCGCTCGCCGCACGATTCTCGTCACCGCACCGTCACCCGTCACCGTGTGTGCTTTGCTCAACTCAATGAGTTCCTGCAGAAAGAAGGCGCGCACATCTACACTCTCGGATGATTCGGATGGCAGTTAGGGAGCGATTTCGAGCTTTAATTAACTCGACCTCTTAATTAACTTTAATTGCTATCTATAAGTATGTATGCAATTCGTTGTCTTTCAACTCTTATATATCTTCCTTTTCGAGTGCTAAAAAAAATTGATGGTTCTATTTATGTTAACAAAAATAATACTGGTATTTGACAAATTAATCGCCGATTAGGTTGATCGGAGTTTAGTCAAAATTTTGTAGATTAACTTCAATCTCGGAATTTTCTTTTAATTCTTATATCCATTTTTATGCAGACTAACTTATCTCGGTTTAACTTAATTTTTATCTTTTTCTAATCTTTATAACTAGAAAAGGAAAAAAAGTAAGTTAAATCGAGATTGAAGTTAATCTACATTGGAGTGAACATTAATGTCAATTACAATGGCTATTATTATTAAATAATCAATTGTCGATCGAAATGTTTATTTGCAAAAGAAATATAATTTGAAGAATGTATAATTATACGAGACATGAAATGTAAATAAAATTACGGTGTGAAGTAAACGATTTATGTCTGATATCCCCTTTATCTAAAGAAAAACTGCACCTCGGGGCTTCATCGTCAATCGCACTATATTCTTTCGCTAATGCCTCTTCACAGATATAAATGTCGCGAAGATTGAGAATTTTTACGTTGCAGAGATTACCGAATTTGAGAAAAATTCCGACGAATTCGTTAGGATATTAGACAATTTGGCGAAAGAGGTGGAGAGAGAGAAAATGAAGACGATCGGCGCGCGAAATCTACTGCGTTCCGTTGCGAAGCAAAGGGAAGCCCAGAAACAACAGATGCAGGTTCTTAAATTAATTACATGAAATTTGGCAACATGTATATTAATCGTTTTAAGGTTTAAGTAGTATGTAACAATGGTCGCGAGAATTTGTACTATCTTACAATATTAAGGTATTATACACCACAATGTTATAACGAGAAGGAAGAAGAAAGCGATAATAGCCTTTATAGTCATCTTTATTGATTGAATAAGTATCAAACCTCATGACCATTCTATAATAAATTTAACGATCTTGATTATCTTGAATATTGACTTTGACTGTCCGTCATCCGATTATTTTTTTCGGCGATTGACTTGTCAAATAATATCCTAACATTTTGTTGACATAGAATTATTAATTTTTTTATTGATACAAGGAAGAAAATACTATATAGGAACGACGAGTTATATATATAGTTGTAAAATTTGCTATATATAGTTGCAAAGGTTGCAAATAAGCAATTCTGCCGATTAATTAGATTCGAAGTCACGCCAATCGATTTTCGTTTATTTTCGTTACAGGCATTAATCTTGGAGAAGTCCGTGGAACTGGAACGATTGCGAGTACAATACGATTCTTTGAAGAAGATCGAACTGGAACAGCTAGAAACCATCGAACATTTGTCGGTCAATTAATATAACGTTTTATAGTCTCCGACTGTGTCTTCGTTGCCGATTCATCGAATATCTGTCGCTCTCCTTGCTAATAAATGGTACGATAATTTTTTAAAACATGAATCGCTTTTTTAAAAGGTTTCAAAAGGACTTCGACTAAACTTTAATTAATCGACGATTGATCGCGAGGCGTAAGTTATCGAGAGAGTTTCTCTTACTTTGCTGGGCCGCGATTCTGTATAAAAGTGCTGGTCTACAACCTTGCTTTAAAGAGGATATTTAAGCTCTAAGCCGTAAGAAATTGACCAATCACAATGGAATTTGAGGAGAATATTCGACTGTGATTGGCCAATTCTTTGCAACTCGCATTGTAGACCCCGCATAAGTGCTGGTCTACAACCTTGCTTTAAAGGATATTTAAGCTTTAAGCCGTAAGAAATTGACCAATCACAATAGAATGTGAGGAGAATACTCGATTGTGATTGGTCAGTTTCTTACGGCTTAGAGCTTAAATATTCTTTAAAGCAAGGTTGTAGACCAGCACTAACTCGTTATGCAGTATCATTATCGTTATATTGTCGTAAGCACAGCTTTTTTATCATAGTATATCTGCGCAACTGTGTTATGAGCACAACGACAGTATAACGAGTTACAGAAATTACCGCAACTGGACTATTATTATTATTGCAAGAAGAAGCCTATGACCCTGAAGAGGTCCCCATTGGTTCTTACTTTGCAAGGCAAGAACCAATCATATTAAAGAATCACTGAGCGCTCCTTGAGTTGCTTTTTGAACGCAGCCATTTTAACTTTCAGTTGCCCGCCAATCCCGTGGCCGCCATTGTTCTGATGTTCTGATTCTGGTCGCTGGTCGCTGGTCGCTGGTCACCTGTCCACCTGGTCACCGGTGATCAATAACCTACTCGAAAAAATGTGTAAAATTCGTGAAAAATAACGTTTATAGTGTGTAAATATAATATAATCTGAATCTAGAGCGAAAATTTCCACTTTGGTGTGGACAGAGACAAGCAAGTCCGGCATTTAATGTTTAATTAATTCTCATGACGCGACCTGTCGTTACGTGCCATTTGATACACGTAATGATGTAAATATATATATCGTGTAATATTTGACGTTAGATAACCGACGAGAATGGCGGTCACTATTGGTAAGATATTTTAGCTTTAACGATCTTTTTTTCTTTATTTATTGCAAAGTAATTTTTCGAGTACGAAGGCGAAAATAAAAGCAGAAATTCGATGATATTAAACATCGCGTTAAAACAATCATAATGCTTAAGGAGAACAGAAAATTAAAGTGATGTCAACTTGACGTTATATTGACTAAATTTACGTCATTTTTTGGGTCAATGTGACGTCAAAATTATATCATTTTGACTGCAATGTATTCATTGAGTGTCAATGTGTATGTTTGCAGATTCTGTGATATATCTGTGTCTTGTGGCGATTCTTTGGGGAGTGACCAATCCGTTCATGAAGAAAGGTGCGCTAGGTTTGGAAGATGTCAAGGCCACGTCCTTTTACGGGCAATTTGTCAAGGAGATCGGGTTTCTCGTCACTAACCTGAAGGTTTGTCGCATCTCTACATAGATTTTATCAAATTAATTGTATTTTATGAGCGTAATGGCATTTCTCTAATTTTTGTTTTATTTCTTTACACACACACAGTATCTCCTGCCGTTTCTAGTTAATCAGTGCGGTTCGGTATTGTACTTCCTGACCTTGCAGAGCACCGATTTATCTCTGGCTGTGCCAGTTTCAAATTCCCTTACCTTCGTATTCACTGCGATCACAGGCTGGTTTCTGGGCGAGGAAAAAGTACACAGAAGTGAGCACAAGCGAAATTGTTTTTGTATTGTTGGAAAATGTTATGAATTAGTTACTTTACGATTTGCTTTATTTTCCAGATACCTATTTGGGAATGATGCTTGTACTATGTGGGTCCACGTTGTGTTGTTGGGACAAAGTGAATAAAACGGTGGAATTGTGATATGCACGCTTAAGACAACAATCATTACGCACACATCGCTATCCTTTTTCTTCCTGTTCATCCGTCCATTATCCGTCAACTAATCCATATCCATCTTGTGTAATGTGAGTACCACAATGATTAACACATATAAATCTTTCCAACGAAGCAAAGTCACGACTTGATTTTGCTTTCTAATATTATGAAACATTTAACATTGATATATTTTGTTATTAATGATATGCTAGTTTACATCGTTGCGTTTATTAATCTTGTTACAAGATATAACTTGGTCTCTGTTTTCGCGTTGAACGCATCTTATAAAGAGGAGTAATGTCTGTGTTAATAGGTAATAGGTTTTATTCATAATTCCGTACAATATCGTCAATATTCATGATATTTACATGCATATCGTCTAATGATCCATATATATGTACACACACACGTAAGTAGCACCGGATAGGAATGAAATAGTAATTATGGTGCAAGATGACTATGTCGCTGTAATTAATTTGTTTCTTTGTTCACACGCAAAAGCGTATCACAGTACAACAGATAATGTCTAGCATCGCGCGTTTTATTCCGCTACACTGTTATCAGAAGTGACGAAAGTGTCTCGACCTGTGTCGAACGTGAAAATTTCGCAACAGTGTATGTGTAATCTGTGATCCATGAATGTACAGAGAAAAGAGTTATATTTATATATCTATTTATATGAAAACACGCATAGGTCCTAGTAAAAATAGATTGAGAATTATGATTATCAACACAAGTATTTATATACAATAAGCATGCAAAGATTAGATTGATCTGTGCACAGAGAAACGTTCGGTAGCTATCGCTATACGTAACTGTCCGTTTTACACGTCGAGATTGATCTCTCGATTATCATGATAAAATTTAGAAAATATTTTTCTTGAATTTCTTTATTACACTAACGTTTATTATAAAGAAAGGTGTTGTCTCCGTTTCAAAATTATATATATTTGGGAATTTCAATTTATTTAACGAAGAGTGTATACACTATAGGAATGTAGAGAAATGGCACTTTGATCCACGGTAGAATAAAGTGACGCGTTAATTTTCCCATGAGATGCGCAACGCATATGGATTTAGTTACGTGAAAGTATGAAAAAATTGAAGCACTTTTTGTCAAATCCCGAAGGAGAAACAAAAGTTAATACACGATAACATGTTAATTCACGGTATAATATGAATATATTATGAACGCATTCTCATCATTCGCAACAAATTTAATCCGTTAAATTTGGCAGAGAGAAAGCTATTAACGATAATGTAACGATATATTGAGAAGGTTCTCATTTTAGAATACACTTCATATTTAATATTATACTTTTCAAGAGTTTACATTTGATCTTTTGCAATCTTCTTTGTTACAAAAAAAAAACGTTATTTAATGCGCAAAGAGTATATAACAATATTAATTTGACGAGTAACTGAGGTTTGAAGCTTCTTCGCGTGTGCCTATGTATATTTGAATAATTGTTTTATTCTGTTACGTATATAGATATACATATATATCTATTTATGCGGGGGAGTTATAATTTTGTGTCTTAAGTAGCACAAATTTCATAAATTCGCAAAATCGATCGATGTGTTGAGCAGCAATTAATTTACACGTTGTTGCCGCAATCATATGCTACTCGGTTAAAAAAATTAAAACCCGCGCGATCGCGATCGACGCACTCGCGTGCATGTGTTAAACGGTGTATGAGAACGGTGTGTATTATCGATAAGTCGCGTCATTATTAATCAGCGCGCGCCAGATATCGACGCCTATTAATCGCCTACACGAAATTACGAATTACACTTATGAAACTCGAGACTAGCATTGATCAATGGCCGCCCAATTCAGGCGCCGGACTTCTTGCTCTTTAGCTTGAACCATCCCGCGCTCTTGTTCGGGTCGCGGGGCACAGACGTGGATCTGTTCAATTCCGTCTTGGAGCCGATGCCTCGCGATTTGGTGGCCAGCGATTCCGTGGAAACAGTTCTGTCCACTTTCTGCTTGTCCTTCGGTTTTAGCGTGCTGCGATTGATCGTACCTGCAATGATTGACGCAAATGTTTTTATTTCTTAAATAATACATCGACATAAATTAGCGCTAATTCAAAGTACCAATGTTTTCTTTATATTATGGATAAGAGTATGAATTTGAAAGAAACAGTAAATTCGGATAATATAACTTTAATTAATTTAAACTGTTTGCGTGAATCGCAGCCGTTTTAAGTTAAATTACAAAATAAATCTTGTGATCTCTTTCCTTAAGAATTCGAGAAAATCTAAATTCAATTTTTTCGATTTTTCCTTGAAATTAATTAAATTTCTTATAAAAAATATTCCGCGTTCTTATTAAAGGATACAATCTTATTATCCAGTTACTGAAGGGACTTGTTCCCTACCATTCGTCGCGAATTGTTATTAATAAAAATTAAGAAGAAAAGAGAAAGAGATGCATTGCTACACACATAGATGCTCACTAATTAATTTTATTTAAGGATACGGAATTTTATTTATTTCATTTAATGGGACATTTAGTTCAAGAGTAAAAGCATTTACTTGTCTTAGAAAGATTGTCCTTGCTTCGCCGTGCTTCCTTTCCTCGGCGGCTGAGGGTTTCGCGGCTTCGTTGCCTGCGTCTCATGGTCGCGATCGGTTTTGCATGCTGTTGCTGATCGTAGTTGATCTCAAACGGTTCCCTATAATGTCGCGGCTTCCACGGAGCAAGGACGCTCACGCTCCTCGACACCGTTCTCGTGTGCGATTGCAACGGTCGATTTAACTCTTCGCGACTCGCCGCCCGGCGTCGTTCATTCGGGCCTGGTATTTCGCCGACTGGAATGCAGATATCCAGTCTTGAGTTGCAATTAGAGTGCGGTTACGCTTGACGACATTTTCCGTACTTTCACTGCCGAATGTTATTCACATAGATCGCCATAGATCGCATGGTTAAATGCGATATGATATTTTTTTTATACATTTTCTATGACGCAAATGCGACAAGTATTGCAGAATTCCAAGTGTTCGATGAATAATATGCTTCATAGAGCATGACTGTTATTGGACAGTGATAATGTTTCAACCCAATGTTATATACAAGATGTTGAAGAAATTGCTTATGTATTTGAAGAAATGGATTAATCAATATTTCCGTAGGAAAAATTTGATGTCATTTTTTTTTCACTTTTTAATTTTTAATTTAAGCAAATGCCATTTTATTTATTTTAATCTGAGAAGCTTAATTCACGAAAGATATTTCGTTTGTTCAGAACATGAATAAGATCAATAACATTTCGATATTTTTAATACGATGAAATCGATTTAAATTATCATTATACTTAACATCCTTAATTTTTTCGAATAGTTTTTGGATTGTTGAAACAAGAAATTAAATATATATTGCAATGGAGAGTAAATTACAATATCGCAAATCTTTTTTTTTTTTTTTTTTAGAATAAGACAAAATTATAACAATAACTATGTGAATGCTATGTGAGAAGTACAATTTTTTTATTATACCTGTAGCAGCGTGAAGATACACGACAGATCTCTGCGATCTCTGAGAATTTTGACTTTGCTGGCTGCTATCGCCGGTTGTACTTTCGCCCGATGATAATGCGCTTTCAGCAAGTCTCGATTTTCTTGGGGCTGATATGATACCCCGGCGGTTCGAATTCGTGACATCACGCCTCGAACAGGCGTGGTCGTCAACTCGTTTATTTCTGAAATAATTAATTAAAGTAATTAAACCTTTTCGTGGTCTAAATTATATTTTTATCTATTTATTTAACTATATATATATATACATTATCTTCTCTCTGATAAGAATATATAAAAAGTAAATCTTATAATTTTGAAAAAAAAACCAATTTATTTAGATTTAGAAGTAGACGATTATACTTTTGTTTATGTCGATATTAATTGGAACAAAATGTAATGACGATAAGAAAGTTAAATGGTCGACATTCGAAATATTTGAATTCATTCTTGCACGAAATATTCAACCGGTCGTGTATATACGCGGTTTATATTATAGCGTATATTTACCTGCGGTCTCTGTTGGACGAGACGGACTCCTGATCCGTATCGCCGAAGAAGCGGAGATTCTTTTGCACGGAAACTCGTTCAGGCGCAGAGGAAGCTTCCTCATCCTCGGTGCCGGTCGTCAAGATCTCGCTCTCGGGTATTCTCGGCTTTTTATCCACCGGCTGCAAAGTTATCGACGCTTCATTATTCATGATCTCGAAGGGGGCGGGGGGAAGGGGGGACACCAAATATAGCCGCGCACAGATTATTTCTGCGTATAACAATTACGTCCGCTTATTCCAAATATCGATTTATCGAACGTTATAATTTTGCGCACAGAAGACGAACTTCGCAAGTGCGATAGATTGAAACGTATCGCTATAATGATATATTATTCTGTGACATTATGTAATTTTCATAGCTAAGCACATACTTGGCTTCGGTTTCTCGACTTTTAGGGGCGGTTTTGCCAGTCTCGATTAACCTTGACTATAGCTTAACTAATTCTTCATGAGATCGTCTCTCTTTTATGCTTAAAAAAAGGATCTTTTTTTAAGTATAAAAGATACAAAAGAGAGATTTCTGTGCCACATAATTTTTTATCTTTTACCACCAAGATTTCTCATTTTATTGTAACAAGGTTCAACAAATGCGAATACTATTTTAATTGAATAATTAAATAATAGATCTATAATGACAAGTGCATTTTTTATCTGTTAGAAGAAAAAGATTATAAATATATCCCATAAAAAGTCAAGTGAATAACAAGATTTTATCCGATAAAAACTTATTACACGTTTGTTCTGAGACATTGTCCTCTAGGGAATAATACAAGATTAAAAGAATAAAGATTAAGGACGCTATAAGCTATATTAACGGGAATGTGAGAAAATAGAGTATACGACGCGAAACAGTACGTAACGTAGACCGCCGACTTTTCTTTGTCAATTGTTCGAGACGAGCGCGAAGTCAGACATAACTGGCCTCCATCGAAGGTCGCGATTTTTCGGAATCCATGCAGCCCCGTCTCTCGGTCGGCTGGGAGAAAATCGCGCGAGCGTGCGTACAAAGCTGTATTCTTCCCGCGGCTCGCAAAAATCGCGGCCTCCCCCCGTGGTTGCATCGCACGGCGCCTTCATGAGTCATGATTCTCCCCAGGCCGACTCATCCGATAGATCATCGTCCACGGCGAGATTCATATACGCACGCAATCATCTCGAACGAGCGCGCGCGCGCGCGAGGAGAGCGGCGTCTCCTCCTCTCTTCTCCTCTCCTTTCCGCTGCCCAAGATCGGAGGAGAATCGGGACCTGACAGAGATTATTCCCGTGCGCGCGCGGGCGCGCGGGACGATGGTCGGCTTATAGGGCTAGGCAAGCAACCTCCTGATCGGCACTTAATCTCGCGATTAAATTAAACCACAGAGCGCGGAGTTAGTTAAGCATTTAATCAAACCGGTAATTGGAGGTTGCGCTGCCCTAATGGCTCCGCGCAGCGACCCGCGCGATCTGACTGATGAATGCGCACGGGACTGGTGCGCGAGTTGCGCGCGAGATAACCACGGCACGATCCACAGGAGAATCCGCTCGTTATCGGATAACGAAAAAGACCGCGAAAAAGAGTCTAAGCCTCTCGGAGGGATGATTTGCCGCGAGTTTCCGATTGAGTCCAAATACGATGACGTTTCCCCCTTGACGACTTCTAGTATACGATCATTTTCGCCCACCTGACTCGCCGGTTTCGGAGAAAGACACGTGGACTCGTTCGTCGGTGTTTTTGAGAATCTGATTGCTTCTCTCATACGAACTTGAAAATGATGTCAACCGACGTGGAATTATTTTATATCCGCTTGTAAGCTATATTATTAAAGAATTCTGTGCAACAAATTATATCTTTTTCAGGATTTTGAAAAAAAAATCTAAATGCATCTTTTAACTTTTTAGAATTGAACTTCTTTATAATGCTTTTCAGAAAGCAGATTAGACATGTATAGAAATTTGTTAGTTGATTGAGATTTTCATAGATACATATGTCAGCGATCAATCTTATTGTTAGCAGGGTTGATAAATTTAGGAAGTTTAGTTAGGAATAGAGAAGCAAGAATAGGAAAGTTGTGTAATAGAAATAGGAAAATAAAATTGTCAGGAATAGAAAATGACGCTTACCGCGGCATTGGATTTGTTCTTCCTCGAGAGGGACTTGAACCAGCCCTTCCTCTCCGCCTCTTGGCCCTGGTTGTCCCTGGTCAGGGTGTTGCTGGACTCGCAGAAGGACTCTTCCTCTCTGGTGAGAGTGCCAGTGGATCTCGAGAGTCTGGTCGGTCTAGGAGGGCTCGGGCTGCCGCTAGGTGTCGATAAGCGTCTGCGTTGACTATAATCCTCCTGAAACGAAACAGAAAAATCGCATGTTACCGTCAGCGACTCAGCGTTTTTCGAAGTACTATCTCTATGTAACTACCACTTTCTCATCCGAACCTTTACGAGCATAATTTACTTCTCAGATCCCGGAGGATCATATCCGACCGCTATATCCGATCCGAGAATTTATAGCGCGGAAATGAGGTGGACAAGAGGAATCGATTAGACCACAATTGGCGTTTTTTCACGATACTTCTTTTTAATAGTTCCATTTTGATGTCATTGCAATATTGATCTCGAATGTCTCTATAGTTCTCGTGTACATATCGATTGGAGAACACGTGCGGAGCATAATTCCCACACGGAAAAAAACTAGAAAAAGATTAGCTACTATAGCTAAAATAGTCGTAATATATGGATAACTAACATTTTTTGCAGCGAGAACAAAAGGTTTTTTGCTGCTATTGTTAAACTATAGCTCTCGCTGCATGCAAAAAATATAGCTCTTGCTGCAAAAAATATTAGTTATCCATATTTTACGACAGCTAAATTTTTTTCCGTACATTTGTATGCATTTACTATTAATTAAAAGGCTTCGAAATGATGCGATGAGAAGAAATATCAAATGAGATTACATATTTTATTGATCTGATCGCGTAACATAAATTCACGCGAATCATATGAAGCAGAATAGCTTGAATTCAAATTGATCGGTTGATCACGCGGTTTGCCGGAGATTCCAGCGCGACGAAATACAATCGAATCCATTCGACGCAACTAACAAAAGTGCCTGTTCCCTGATGTCTTCGTCATTTATGTTAATCGCCGTTTCGCCAATTACACACGATTGACCGATCGTCGCGGCCTTCCATTCCGCTACTTCTATTCACGGGATGTATCGTAGGCGCAAAGCCTCGACGGGCCCCGGCGGCCTGGAAAAACTCGCCCCCTCGAAGCGGAGGACGCGCGCGAAGATGCACGCGGGCAGGCAGGCAAGCAGGCAGGCAGGCAGGCAGGCAGGCAGGCAGACGCGTGTCCGTTTCATTCCCGACGACGTCCACGTCGTCGTTATTATTATCATCGCGTTTTGCATCATCACCATCATCAGCGCTGCCACCTCCGTCATTTACTCTCGCTCTCGCGCATGCATAATGCGTGCCGGCGCGCTACGGCTTCAGGCGCTTATCACGACTCTCCCCTGTTTATTCATCGGTATTCCGGCAAAGACCACGCCGACGATCGTAATCGCAGACGCCGTCGAAGCCGCCGAGGCCGTCGTCGGGTACCTACATACCGCACGTAACGCGCTCGGGAACTCCACAGGAAGTAGGTATCGCCGCGTATCGTCTAATCGGAATGTTAATCTCCCGCAGATCAATTGACGCGATCGACGTGCGATTGCGCATTAGTTCTCATTGTGAAACCAGGACACCGTCAAGGAAACATGAATGTCTCGCGTGGATGAACCTAGCGAGCGTGTGACATGTACTTAATCTATCGTATTTTCGAGTTTATCGGTTAATCGCCAGATTGTTGATCGCGATGGTTCGTATGAACTTATTGAAAGTTATATTTTTATCTCTGTGAAATTCCTCTTTTATTCAAATTAAAAGGAAATTTTTTTTTTTAATATCTTCCTGAAATCTTACGCGCTGTAAACATTTCATTATATTACATCAGGTATCAAAATTACAAAACCTCTATATTTTTTTAATAAATTATATTTCAGTAGCACAAATGCAGATTTAATGCGGATGACAGAAAATTAAACACAAATATTTTCCGGAAAATGTCAAATATCTTTCTATGTGTATCATAAAAATTTTAAAGATATTAAATAAATAATATATTAGGAAAAAACTAAGGGGGAAAGATATATCTCTATCATGTGTACTATTGTAATGAAATCATAGTTATCTTCTTATTTCGCGTCATCGATCCAAATAGCGAATCTGTGTTAGATATCGTAATTTTTTGGATACTATCAGACGCGTATAAAGGAGCACACATTGCGTTTCCGGCGCGGATTTCCAATTCTTTCTTTCTTTCTCTCGTGCGTGCAATATGCCGTGTACCTCGGAGAGCTTTCAATACGCAATATAATAACATATCACGGCGCGGCCGTGTATATAGATGTGTGCACCGACCGCGTATAAACTCTTAAATGACTCACAATGAATAGCCCATATCGCGGAATCATCTGCATAGTACAAGCACGATGCGCTTCCCTGGTACTCTCCATATATACGAGCAACAATATCCCGTGTGCTTTCCATAACGAGTCGCGGCGCGCACCGACGACGGTCGCGGAGGACCACGACGGTGACGACGAGGACGAGGACGAAGAAGAGGTCGAGTTGATGCTGAAGACGAAGAAAAAGCTGAGGTCTCCGGTATAGAAAGGAAGGGGGGAGAGAGGGGGAGGGGGAGGAGGAAGGGCCTAAGGGCATTGTGACCCACGCACCGCCCTGCTAACTCTTATACCGTGGCCTTCCTCCTCGCCGAGTTCTTTTCCTTCCTCCTCATCCTCCTCCTTTTCTTCCTCAGTTTCTCTCTTCTTCTTCTTCTTTGCCTTCTTCGTCCGCGGGGAATGCGTTATGCGCGGAGCTACTCCCTTGCCCTTCTGTGACTCGGCGTGGGCCGCCGAGATTGGGCTAGGTCGCTTACGTATACCTAAGTGCGTACGCATGCACGCATGCGTGTGTATACGTGTCATGTGTGGCACGAAGCGTGTGCTAACGCGCGCGCGAGTGTATCCCCGGCGCATAACTCTGCAACATTAAACCGCTCGCCGTAGGTCACCGTAGATTACGCATAAATTCCGAGGGATGCGATTTACGACGTTAACTGGCATCCCGGTCCCCCTGTCCCGCCACCCAACTCCTTTCCAGATTTTCTTCCCGCCATCTGCGCGCGAGCGGCCGCCGCCGCCGCCGTCGCTGCCGCTGTCGCCGCCGGTAGGCAAAGAAAATCGGTCACGAGCGAATCGAGTTTCTTCCTCGTCTTCTCGCTCTTCTGCGTTTGACGCGTATTTCTCACGACGGTGGTGCCAACGACTTTCCCACTCGATTGAACATTCACGAAGGAAAGTATAGTCTCCACCTTTAGTCTCTTCTTCGTCCCGCACCGTCAGTCAAAAGATGCCAATTGTTAAGAATGTGAATGACTTATGAGTATTTTAAGTATCGTGTCTAACACACGATTTTTAATATTTGATGAAAGACAATGAAATTTTATGCTTACATATTTTTATCAAGTTTATAATTTTATTTTTATATTAGATAAAACATAAAACACAAGAGTAAATTACGTTTATTGTCGTCATATATAATAATAGAAGAAATAAAAAGAGTCGAATTTTATTATATTATATTATTATTACTAATAATATAACAAATTAATAATAATAAACGGTTTAAGTTGTTGATATATGATTGATTATTTTATTTTTAAATTAGAAATATTTGCATTTACAGTCACTAATATGAAATAGACATATATGGTAAGTTATTCACTGCAGAAAAGTATTAATCTTTCATTCGTCCGACGAAATTTATAAAAAATTCTCATTTATATTGTAACACTTAAATAACTGTTTTCAATTTGGAGCTAAAGGGACAAATATTTATATTTAGGGAGTATCCTTCCTCTAATTGGTATTATAACGTTTTATATCATGTTGATTCAGTCGTAAGGCAATAATAGGATAGAGACGAAATGGTAGGCTACGTCGGTATAATATCAGAGATGCAAGAATATAATAGGGAAGCGAGGGAATCCTGGCGCTGTATACAAAAGGGCATTACGGTAAGATCTGTAACGCGCAAAGCCGCAAAATAAACGAACGGGTGCGTAATTGGTATTGAGATCCCTGTCGTATCGAGACCGCGATAGTGGTCCGCCGATGCAACGCGCGCGTGCAACTGCATATATAATAGTGGCCAAACATACTGAGAAAGAGAAGAGGATTCGCGGGGCAGAGGAGCAAGTCAAGTTGGAAATAACCGCGGTGAGAAAAGCGAAAGGAACGAGAAAAGAGGGAGAGGACGCACCGCAAGAAACCACCTTGAATATCGCCGGCGGAGGACGGGATGTGGTTTGACCAGGAATGCCCATCTGGGAGAAGATCGCGCTACCATGCGTTAAAAGGAATCCGTTACTATTTTTATGCGATGCCATCCCTCCGTTCCAATTTCCCTCTGTTCAAATGCGATGAGATCTACGAGATGGGAAACATCGAAGATATCGATTTAGAAAGAAGATCCAACTTCTAAGGACATATTCCTCGAACAATTGGGCAAAATTAACCGGATTTTAGTAGAAGATTGAAGTAATTTTCAATCAATATTTATCATGAATATTATGAATTGAAATGTACAATATGACGTAATAAGTGACGAATAGTTAAGGTGGCGTGTTGACTAAAATTAATTAATCGAGGAATAATTCAATGAGTACAATATTGGTTAAAGCATTTATGAATATTATGACACCTCTTATAGAAAACTCTGCAGATTCTTTTATAATATAACATATTTTATATAGCCTGTGACTTCCGTTCCGCTGAGGAATTTATTTCATTCCGTGTAGATTGTGTAACTTTTATTCACAAAACTCTCCTCCTCTCTTCTTGGAATTTGTTTCGTCGCATAACTTCCGCATAACAAGGTTTTATAGATTGCTTGCTCTGTCCGGTTACATAATATCTCTCCCGTGAATATTCAACAAGATCTAAAATGTAATTTATATCTTTAAAGAAAGATCCATGATTTTATCCTTACCTAATTTTATAGTTACAGTAGTTTTTATTTTTTTTATTATACTGTTAAAATATATGGAATCTATATTTAAAAATAAAAAGGGTGAGGATAATTTCCCGTTTCAAGATTTTTTACGAAGCAAAATTCTGAACTTTGCTGTAGTCGTTCTCTTTTTCGCTCGCTTTTTCGTCTTGCATCGCTAATAATACTATTGAGAACTTTGAAGGGTAACAGATTGTGAGAAAAGGGTGAATATCCGACGAAGGATATTCACCCGAATATATGCTTTCGCTCTCGATGACCACCATCGCGGTCATTAATAATTAATAATTAACGGTACACCATGATGGGAGAAAGATAGGATTCTTTCTCTTTCTCTCTTTCGCATTTTACTTTTCTTCAGAATATATGGTGCACAACTGTATTTATGAGAAAGTTTCGATGATACAATTCTCCTGAACATGAATGATCACTGTAGGAAACTTATTATCTAACAACTAAACTCATATAGATAAAATTTATTTAATCTTTTGTGTGTATAATTCATCCAAAATTAATGAACTATGTCTCTCAAAGCAGAATCTTTTCTGTCACAACTTACTCTAACGATATTTTTATTTTTACAAGCATTTTTAAAATATTTTAATTGAAATATCGATCAGAATGTCGATGGGAAACTTTTTTCGGGTCAATGATCGGTTGTACACATCTTTCAACATTCTCATATTTTTTTTATTTTTCTAAGAATTTTAAATTTGGTACGTCTGGTTAATTGTACGCTCTTTCAAAATATTGCTTATATAATATTTTTCATAGTAAGTATAAAGATATTTTATCAATTCATTATTGGAACAAAAAATACATAGAATATAGAGAAGAAATAAAAAAAAAACCTAATTGCATGTGTATCCTGTCAAACTTTCTGATTACCAAGTTAGGAAAAAAATATTATTACGATCTCAAACTGCACATATTTCTTCGCGTTCCGATGTCAATTCGCTTGTTTGAGTGCGAACCGGCATTGGAACGTCCATGATGGGTGATGGTTTCTCTTCAGCGCGGTCGGCGGTGTTGCTTGCGTGCGTGCGCGCGCTCGCACTCTCATTTCGCCTTCGGGAATAATTATAATTGATGAAATGACACTGCGAGCCGGACAACGGGGACTTTATCGAGCGCTCGCGATCGCCTCGGGAGACGCGAAAGAACGCACGCATGAGAGACGCGCATGGGATACGCCACGAAGCTCGCAGCGACTTCTAACGAGAATGACCGCCCCGGTAGGTGCCTCGGCGACGTCGATGAATATTAATTATTCCGATCGTGACGACGATGCCCCGCACGCCCGCGCCCCCCGTTTCCCGCATAACTGGTCGCTTGGTCGACTGCTGCCGATTACGACAGCTTATTTGCAAGTTCGCACGCAGCCTCTGCCTTCGTCTGTAGAAGTGTGGACTCTCCCCTTCGTACTGCTCGTCTCTCGGACACGTAATACACGCTTATGCTAATTATGCCTGACAAAATGGCTGCTAAAAATTTGTCGTGATATTTTGTATCACGCTATAGTGATATTAATCGAATCATTAATTTAAAAAATGTCTCTTATACGACAATAACAACAGCAACTTTGACGTGATTCACACACATATTTTGAATAATGGAAAAATCGTGTCGCATCAATTTGTTACTTTGTTGTTTTCTAGTACGAGTATTAATAACCTAAGATAGAGATATGTCTGGTTATATATATTAGTAAATATGTAGTAAGCGAACACACAAACACATATTTAGCCTGACTCACGTACTTTCGAGATTCTTCTCGTATTATAAAAAATTTTGCCTGACAAACGTCCTCGAAAGATTCTCTCTTTCCAGCAGGCATAATAAACATCTCTTTTCCCCCCTTATCTCGTATTCGCTTTGACAGACGGTATCCTAATTCGCGCGGTCGTATCTCGCTTGAATTGCTCGGCGCTACTCGCAGGTACTGGAGCGAATAGGTAATTGAGCCGCGGTTAGTTGCGAGAAGGACCGTATCTCCCCGGTATCTCTTTCTCCTTGCCGGTCTCCGCCGATGTCGGCCGGTACACCCGGCGTCGTGTACACGACCGCGACTAGTGCGATACACATACATATAACACACATATACACGCGCGCATGTATATTGACCGGGCTGATGTATACTCCAGACTCGTTGCTTAGAGGATGTTCTATGCATAGTTACCGAGGGAGAGATGTATCTCCTCGTATCACCTGGCTGCAAACCGACCGGCCGTACGACCCCAAGCGAGGATTTTAACCCGACCTAGACCAGAACGTAAAGACGGACATAGACAACGAGAGGAGGGATAAGAGACAGAAAGAAAGGGAGCGGGAGAGAAAACCGGCGCGCAATGTGGCAGGTAGAATCGTATCGGCAAATTGCGATCGGCGACTGCCTTGTCGGCGACTCCCCGCGGCAAGAATAATGGGCAAATTGCGATCGGCGACTGAATTGTCGGCGACTCCCCGCGGCAAGAATAATACCGCGCGCGAGCAACGATGTGTTGAGTTTATTGAATCGTTGGAAGAGCAAAGCCGGTCAAACGGTCTCGATTATCCGACGAGCCAATGTCAATCGGCAACCAACAGTCGTTGTGGCTCAAATCGCGCGAATCGAAAGCATAAAAGATTCGGTACGTCAACGTTTCGTGCATGCGGGTGCCGGATACAGTGCGAGTGAGACAGGACTCAGATGGCGCGAGATAGATACGGCTTTCAAAAGTCGCATACTGACCGGCGCGGTAATCAATACCAATCACATTGAACCGCGAAAATTTCTCGAGGATGCGAGAGACATTGTGCTCAATCATGTGCGGAACGCCATACAACAACATAACGGTGTAAAAATAAACACAATGTTAATGGCGAATTTGTTGCGGGTGACAAACGCGCAAATAAAAGTGTCGCTACGAGAAACCGCGAACTCCTTCGCGAGTCCGATCTGCAAGAATGGTACAAGCGACACGTTATCGAGCCTACCCTAGCATCGCTGGAGGAATTCCAGGAACGCGACAGTGGATGGGCGTTGTCGCGTATACTCAATTTGACTGTTAACGTAACAAGTACAATCCATTGCGCGCGGGGTGTCACATCGATTTACCGCCAGAAATTAAATCAAAGAAAGCGGTGATCAACATGCAATGTACGGATAATGCGTGCTTTGCGTGGTCGGTGATCGCCGCGCTGCATCCAGTTGAGATAAATACATGTAGAATATCCTCATACCCACATTATGAAACAAAATTAAATTTACAAGGCATCGAATTCCCAATGTCGGTTGCGTCAAATTAAAAATTTGAAGATCTCAATGGCATTTCAATCAATGTATATACCATCATGAAGAATGAGAATAACATACAATCTTACCAATACAGCTCACCGACCGAAAGATAAACAACAAACACGTAAATTTGTTGTACGTGGAAGACCCGCGAGATGCCAACGTAGGACATTTCGCATGGATAAAAAATTTATCACGCCTCGTGGGCTCGCAGATTAATAAGAATAAACACAAAAAATACTTCTGCGATCGGTGAGTATATTTTTATTATATGATATTTTCATTATATGATATTTTCATATTTTTTCATGAAAAATAATAAATTATTCTTTTTTTGCAGATGCTTACATTATTTTATTTCGAGTGGAAAATTGGAAGCCCACATCATCGATTGTCAGGAGATGAACGACTGCGCAATCAAGTTACCGCTCGATAAGGAGAAGTGGCTACAATTCAGTAACTATGACAGAAAAGAACGAGTCCCATTCATTGTGTACGCGGACTTAGAGTGCGTCCTGAAAAAGACGGAAGCGGACCCAGAAACATCTGACATATACCAACACCATGAGGTATTTAGCGTCGGGTATTACGTACGGTGCTCATACGATGATGCGTTATCTACATATCAATTTCGTCGCGATAAAGATTGTATTACGTGGTTCGCCGAGGAGCTAAGACGTTTAGCTCATTACGTAAAGCCTATCTTGTTCGCTAATGTACCCATGGTGGATTTGACGCGAGATGAGTCGGGAAAATTTAACAGCGCAACGCACTGTCACGTGTGCGAGAAACCGTTCGCGCCAAACAACACGCGGGTGCGC
>JASTWP010003561.1:0-21838 GCA_030770255.1 Temnothorax ravouxi
GGTAGAAAAGCAGATAACATAAAAGCGCAGAAGCTCTAATCAGAACTCGCATTGGTAATAAGTTTACTATACTATCAAATTTACTATCTAGTAAGCTCATTACCAGAATTCTGATTGGCTTCTGCGAATTCTGATTGGCTTCTGCTTTTCTATTTTCTACTTTTCTGCCAAGATGTAAATTCGGTCTAAGTCTATGTTAATGTATTGCTATTAAATCACACATTTATACTTTACAGGAATAGCGAAGATGTGAATGAACAAAATACATCCGCAGAATTAAAGCAGCTGTTAATGAAAGAAAAAAAAGAAAAGGAAATGTTACTGCAAGAGAAAAATGAACTATTGCAAGAAAAACATACACTTCTCGAAGACAATGAAAAGTTAAAACAACAGATGGAACTATTAACAGAGACTTTGCACCAAAAATCTGAAATCATTACACAAATGATAGTAGATAACGAAAAAGATAAAGTGCCTATACATGTATTGCAGAAAGTATTCACTGCTGGACAAATAAAGCTGCTAATGTCTTCAAACATTAATACTCGCATAAAATGGTCTGCTGAAGACATCACATCTGCTATTGCTTTACGATCCATAAGTCCAAAGGCCTATCGATACCTAAGGGATGTAAAGAAAATGCCATTACCATGTATGACCACTTAATAACTGGGGTGCAACATTTAATATTCCACCTGGCATTCTAACAGATGTGCTCCACATTATGAAAGAGAAAGGACAGAATCTGTACGGAAGACAAATTAACAGTTTTAACATTCGACGAATTATACATCTCAAATAAAATAGATTTACATCGGAAAGAACAAAAGATATATGGACCTGACAAAACCTGTCAATTCGTAATGGCTCGAGGGTTATTTAATAAATGGAAACAGCCAATATATTACGAATATGATGAGCCAATGTCTGCGCATACTTTATTAACAATAATTAACAATCTATATGAAGTGCAATATATTGTTTTGGCTGTGACGAATGACATGGGGCCCACAAACATGAAGTTATGGAACGAATTGAACATAGGAATTAATGTTACCACTGAGAAACACAATATACAAGAAACCATCCAAAAACAACATTTTATTACACATCCTGCTGACAGTTCGTGAAAAATATATTTTTTTGCAGACGTTCCACATTTATTGAAATTGACACGGAATAACTTGTTGGACTCTGGCTTTACAATTAACGGCAATCATATCAACAAGACATGTTTAGAAAAATTATTAACACTAAATGCAGGAGAATTAAAAATTGCACATAAATTAAGCCAAGCACATCTGGACCGTCAAAGGCTCACAAAGACAAAACGTAAAAACTGGCTGCACAAGTATTTTCGAATACTAATGCAATAGCGATACGTTGGTGTGGCGAACAGGGTTTACTTAAGTCTTTACAATGGAAACAGACCGCCGATCTATTACTAATATTTAATGACTGGTTTGACTTGTTTAATAGCAAATGTAAATATGGACATAGTAATAACACCTCGCATGCATATGGTATAAATTTAAAAGAACAAAATACCATTCTTGATAATATGGATGATTTCATTAAAGCAATGCGAGTTGGAAAACGATCATCATTATTACCATTTCAAAAAGGCATTATATTATGCAACAAATCTCTACGTGATATGTTTGTATATATAAAAGAGCAATATTCATCAGAAGCGCGTCCAGTTCAATATATATTCACTAACAGATTAAATCAAGATCTTCTTGAGAATATGTTTTCTTATTTAAGAATGATGGGTGGAGGATATGATCATCCAACACCAGTCAAATTAAGAAATAGACTTAAATGGTATATACTGGGCAAACATTCCGGATACACCATTGCATCAGGCACTAATACTGCAGGAGATAGTTCCACAATCTTTACAGATATTGACGACACACATTGTAAACTAACAAGTGCACAGTGTGTACCACAGGACACATGTATGATGGATGAAGAAGAAGAGAAAGAAGAAGAAGAAGAAGAAAGATTAATGAATTTTGAAGAAATATGTCATGAAAGAGAGACAGAAGCAATAGACAGAGATATTGAAAGAAGAAGAAAGATTAATGAACTTTGAGGAAATATGTCATGAAAGAGAGATAGAAGCAATAGACAGAGATATTGAAGAAGAAGAAATCAGTGAAGGTATTGTAAAACGTTCATATATGGAGGGGTAAGTCATAATGGTGTAAGTCAAATTTTTCAAATTTTTTTTGTGTGCATAGATGCAATCTATACAATATATAAATTGCATCTATGCACACGAAAAAAATATTTTTAAAAATTTGACTTGCACCACTGTGGTTTTTACCCCTCCATATAAAGATATAAAAAAATATATAAAAATAAACATAACATAATCATCAACATAAATTAACATAAACATAACAGCCCATATTTAGAACATGCTAACATGTTTGTAAGCGCGTTCTGAATCATAATTTACAAATTGTAAATTATAATTTATGAAGCACAGACTTTTGCATAACGCATAATGCATAAGACATAAAGAATTCGACTAAACAGAGTTCTTTATTTCTATCCTCAGGATGAGAATAAAGAACTCTGATTGATTGAATTCCTTATGTCTTATACATTCGAGTCGACTCTCGACTCTCTCGAGTGGCTCGCGGCGGAAAACAGTGGGACAATTGTCTTGCGGAAGATCTCATTGGTAAAATAACTCATTAATCGTACTAAAAAATTGTACATTATTGAGCTTCAGTTTGTTGGTTATGTCAATGTGCTCATTGTCCATTGCCTCAAATAACCAATAAAGTGCCATAAACCATTTTCCAGAACAGTGCTACGCCGACGGCATCAGCCGTCAATTTTTCATTGCACTGTTACTACACTTTCTATATTAGGACCAGTAAATTAATGAGCAGGTAAACATACAATGTGCATTCATCTTTCATTTGAACGCTTATATTCAATTGTACGGTGACTCCTTCTTATTTAAGATCTTCTGTAAGAATTGTCCATATTTCATCTCTCAATTCAAGATGGCTGACATGGGTATCCAGGGCCCTTAATTGGTCAAATTGCAATTCAATCTCAATCTCACAATCTCAATCTCTAATCTGATTACGGCTTTAGACTTACCACACTTTGTAGATTCAGCCTTCAGGCTGGAGCACAGATTTTTGCATAACGCATAATGTGGGGCACACGCATACAAGAGAAAGAACGTATCTGAGGGCACAGGTACGTGCTTTCTCTTATGTGTGTTTCCTCCACCAGCCGACTCGCGGCCACATCGCGGCGCTCTGTATCAAGCTACGAAGCTTCCTCCATTAGGTGTCGTGCCACTCGACCGCTGTATTTTCCGTGACTATCTAGGGGCCTTAAAGCAAAATTTACTAAACGTGAGAGAGAGAGTAGTTTTCTTTTTTCTCATTGTTCAAATTTCAATCTAATCTCAATTTCAATCTCTAGTTTGATTATAGCTTTAATCCTTAAGTAAAGAATAATCAAATTTAATGATTTTTTCCAGCAATGAACTTAAGTAATTATACCCCTAATTTGCAAGAATTAGCATTACTTGACGCTTTGGAGCAAAAGACAGCTATGGATTTAATTGAAAAAAATGCTTTGATATATGTCACTGGATATGTTGCACACCGATTCCGAAACACGTACAGTCATTTAGGCGTCCCAACCAAAACACTTCCTCATATACCAACTGATTGGCTTTCCTTCATATCCAGAGGAAATTGCATGTATCCCAGTTCCGACTTCTTAAAAGCAGCAGATATTATGAATAGAGAACTCGAAAACTTTCATGGCAATTTCTTTAATCGGGAAAATAATATCTTTGATAATTTAACAAATATCGTATGCACAAAATTGAACAATTTTCCTAGAAAAGTAATTTCATGTCTCGTACGTACTCGTACATACATCAGATTACGTAAACTCAATAAAGAAATTGTCGCAAACAATTATTTAAAGAAAAAAAATAATAAAACTTATAAAATATGTAATAAAAAAAGTCTAACAGTAGAAATTATGTTATAGCTGCGTACATATGTATATATATATGTATATACGTTTAATATCTTTAATATATATAATAATTAACTCAAGATACAAAATAAATTATCACAAAACAGCGTATCTACATGTAATTGACTGCTAATAAATTATTTTTACTTTTATAGTGCTATATTGTGAATTGCCCCAAGTTATACTCTTATTATTTGTGATCCACTTTTGAAGAGATATGAATAACTTGCTGCTATATATATATATATATATATATATATATATATGTTTAATATATTTAATGTATAATATTATATGTACAATAATATCTATATATATGTATACATATATATATATATATATATATATATATGTTATACATACATACACGTTTATATTTCCTGGCTGAAAGTTTAGATATTTGCATTTAAAAACTAAAAGTATCAATTATTATTATTTATTATTATTATTATTACTAATTATTATTCTTCCAAATATTTGTAAGTAGGTAAGCTATGCCGATTCTAACTAGGGGATCTGAGGGGGGGTGAAGGGCGGGGGAAAACCGCGGGCGGGGGGGGGGAACCGCGGGTCGGGGGGACCGGGGGAGGGGGGAACCGCGTTTTTCGAGCGCCGCGGAGAGGGGGAGGGGGGGAACCGCGTTTTTTGAGCGCCGCAAGGAGGGGGAGAGGGGAACCGCGTTTTCGAGCGCCGCGGGGAGGGGGGGTCCGCGTTTTCGCCGCGCCGCAAGGAGGGGGGGTCCGCGTTTTCCGGCGCCGCGGGGCGAGGGGGTTTTCCGGTGCCGCGGGGCGACCGCGTTTTCGCCGCGCCGCGGAGCGACCGCGTTTTCGCCGCGGGAGGGGTCCGCGTGCAACGGCAGCGCCGGTCGCGTGACGTCACACGCTCCCGCTCGCGTTATCTCTCTCTCGCCCCCGTCCCCCGGTCGCGCGCGTCTTCTTGTTCTCGCGGTCTCTCCCGGCCCCCCCCCGTTCGCGTTATCGCTCACGATCGCATATATTCTTTTCGCCAACAATATTTAATCGTTTAGATCTTCGCGATATTTAATTTTAATATTATATTTAAGTAAACGATAAACAAAGCTTAACGACAGGGAACGGTAAATGAAAAGGAAATTTTTAACCATATTATATGTATTTATTTATCATGAAGCGCATTATACATAATACTATCAGCAGCATACGCCAACAGTTCACAATCAATAATCGAATTTTATCATAAAATTCACGCAAGATTGTAACTGCGTCACATTTATCGGTTATACAATTTTGACGTAAAATGGTTACAAAATGTTTGAATTTTTCACTTACACCGTGAACATTTAGACATAATTGAAAATAAACATTCGTTCGAACAGGAAGAGTACGGTTGACGGTTTCATGTACAAGTTGGTGCCGCACGACGTCAATTTTACAATATCTGCGTCACGTATTTTAACAAGCTCCAGATCTTGAAACGTTAGCGAAGATGGTGCCGATGACTGCACGAGTCGCTGTATATCTGCACGTATTTCGATGAATGTCACCCACGTTGCATGTGGCAGAATTATCCGATTGCCTCGGTTATCACCAATATGTATATCCACAGAGGATATAGGTCCCGCGTTGATTCCAACATCCAAAAATTTATACGCTGTTGATGTCAAGGCAAATCTTCTTCCCAAAATACGTGGCGTGTAGCGGGGTTTATCAAAACTGTAAAAATACAATTATATGTTTATAAAAGTTTTTGCACAAGTATATACGAAAATTAGCGGTACTTACTCATTGTGTTGTTTCTCGCACGTTCCATCCTGAATCGGAACGTAATAGTTCGCACCGTGAGTGTTCATCGTATCTAGCTGTTTGCGACGTACTCGAATTGTATCGAACTCTCGACTGCGCTCTAGAATCCTCGTAGACCATTTATACATACACAAAACTGCAAATCTTGCAAAAATAGCGCCAATGTACGGCTGCTGCATGGTGACCACCACCACAATCCACATATACGTTAAATGTGATGTCTTTGTCAAGAACATTCGTGATGAGATTACCTCATCGAGCATCGAATATGATTTCTTTTCAAGAGCATACGTGTCTCGCGATGATTTTATCGAACACGTGCAAAACTGCAAATTTTGCAATTTCGCATAAGTCAATGGAGCGTTATTGTTTTGAAGAACATGTCGCAACATGTCTCGCGATGATTTTATCGAACACATGCAAAACTGCAAATTTTGCAATTTTGCATAAGTCAATGGAGCGTTATTGTTTTGAAGAACATGTCGCAACATGTCTCGCGACGATTTCATCGAACACGTGCAAAACTGCAAATTTTGCAAATAGCGCCGATGTACGGCTGCTGAGATGAAATTAGATATGATAATCAAACGATGTATCATTAGTAGAATATAAAATGACGAATCTGGGGGATACGCTCAATAGTCGAGAACTGGAAGTCGTGAGTGCAACAAATGGCGTTAGCAAGAGGATCGTGCAATAACATGGAACAAGAATTTTTGGAGCAATCCACCCTGTTAAATTCGAGAGAAGACTTTGCCGCGTGGGAGCAACGATGCGACGAGTTTATCGAATCGTTGGAAGAACAAAGCCGAATTAAACGGCCACGATTATCGATCGATCAGTCATCGATCGGTCTCAAACAGTCGTTGGTCGCTTGTATCGCGCGACTCGAAGGTTTGAAAGACTCGGTACGTCAACGTTTCGTGCATGTGGGTGCTGGATACAGTGCGAGTGAGACAGGACTCAGATGGCGCGAGATAGATACGGCTTTTGAAAGCCGTATACTGACCGGTGCGGTAATAAATTCCAAACACATCGACCCTCATCAATTTCTCAAAGATGCGGGAGACATTGTACTCGATCGTGTGCGGAACGTCATGCAACAACATGGCAATGTAAAAATTAACACAGTGTTTAATGGTGAATTTGTTGCGGGTGACAAACGCGCGAATAAAAGTATCGCAACGAGAAACTATGAACTCTTTCGTGAGTCCGATCTGTGTGAGTGGTACAAGCGACACGTCATCGAGCCTACCTTAGCAAAGCTGGAGGAATTCCAGGAACGTGATAGCGGATGGGCGTTGTCGCGTATACTCAATTTAACGGTAAATGTGAACAAATATAATCCATTGCACGCGGGATGTTTTGTGGAAATACCGCGAGAAATTAAAAAGAAGAAAGCGGTGATAAACGTGCAATCAAGAGACAATGCATGTTTCGCATGGTCAGTGACGGCTGCTCTACATCCAGCCCAAAGAAATGCAGATCTGGAATCGTCGTACCCTCATTACACGTCGGTGCTAAATCTTACGGACATTGAGTTTCCAATGACGTTGGATCAAATTAAAAATTTTGAAAATCACAACGACATCTCCATCAACGTCTACAGCATCGAAAAAAACAAGGAACTTGCAATCTTGCCATTACGGGTTACTGATCGTAAGATGGACAGACACGTAAATCTGCTGTACATGCATGACGACAACGTGGGACATTTTGCGTGGATCAAGAACCTATCCCGCCTCGTGAGCTCGCAAATTAATAAACAAGGACACACAAAATACATTTGCGATCGGTAAGTACCTATAGTTCTTTTAATAATATATAATATTTTGTATATAAAAAAATTTATAATATTTGCGTTTATTTTTGCAGATGTTTGCACTACTTCTACACGAGCGAGAAATTGGAAGCCCACACCGTCGACTGTCGGGAGATGAACAAATGCGCGATCAAGTTACCGAGCGATAACGACAAGTGGTTGGCCTTTAAAAATCACAGCAGGAAGGAACGAGTTCCGTTTGTCGTATACGCCGACCTGGAATGTACCCTGGAGAAGATGGAAGCGGATCCGGAAACGTCTAGGTACACATATCAGCATCATCGCGTGTTTAGCATAGGGTACTACGTGCGTTGCTCGTACGACGAGTCGTTATCTATGTATCGGTTTCGTCGCGATAAGGATTGCGTCGCGTGGTTCGCCGAGGAGCTAAGACGTTTAGCTCACGACGTCAAAACTATCTTGTCCACTAACGTACCCATGGCAGATTTCACGCGAGACGAGTGGGAAAAGTTTAACAGCGCAACGCACTGTCACAGTGTGCGAAAAAACCGTTCGAGCCAGACGACGTGCGAGTACGCGACCATTGTCACCTGACCGGCCAATACAGAGGTCCCGCGCATTCTAACTGTAACTTAAATTATAAAGATTCGCATTGCATTCCCATAGTGTTTCATAATTTATCGGGCTATGACGCACATTTTATTATAACTGAAATAGCAACAGCGTACGAGGGACATGTAGATTTACTCCCAATTACAAAAGAAAAATACATTTCGTTTACAAAAAATGTTCAAAGCACCGAAGATAAAGATAAGAAAACTTGCGTCAAATTGCGATTTATCGATTCATACAAGTTTCTCACCGCTAGTCTCGACAAATTGGCATCTTATCTCAGCAAAGATAAACTGCAAATATTGCAACGCGAATTTTGTAAAATATCCGCAGAAAATTTTGATTTGCTGACACGAAAAGGCGTATTTCCCTATGAATACATTGACTGCGTTGAAAAATTGGAGGACTTGTGTTTACCACCGCGCGACTCGTTTTACAGTTCATTGACAGGTGACACCGTATCCGAGAGCGATTACGCGCACGCCGCCAACGTCTGGCAGCGGTTCTCCATTCGAACGCTCGGTGATTACAGCGATTTATATCTCAAAACTGATGTCTTGCTGTTGGCCGATATCTTTGAAAATTTTCGCGATAGCTGCGTCGCGAGTTATGGACTCGATCCCGCGTATTATTATATTCTACCGGGTTTTACGTGGGATGCTATGTTGAAGCATACACACATCAATTTCGAACTGCTTACCGACATTGACATGGTCATGTTTATCGAACGCGGTATACGCGGCGGTTTGAGTCAATGTTCAAACAGATACGCGCTGGCCAACAACAAGTACATGCAGTCGTACGATCCATCGAAACCGTCGTCGTACCTGATGTATTTTGATGTAAATAACTTATACGGCTGGGCAATGTGTCAACCATTGCCATATGCAGATTTTAAATGGGTCGACGACGTAACCAATTTTAATGTTATGGATGTCGCGTTAGATTCCTTGATAGGCTACATACTCGAAGTCGACTTGGAGTATCCACAACATCTTCACGACGCGCACACTGACCTACCGTTTTGTCCGACGCGCGATAAACCACCCGGTAAGCGGCAGGACAAGCTCCTCGCAACATTATACGATAAGAAACGATATGTAATACATTATCGCAACCTGCAGCAGTGTACTCGTCACGGTCTCCGTATATCAAAGATTCACCGCATACTGAAATTCGCGCAATCTCCATGGCTTCGCGATTATATAGAACTTAATACGAAATTTAGGACATTGGCCAAGAATGATTTCGAAAAAAATTTATACAAATTGATGAACAATGCCGTGTTTGGTAAAACCATGGAGAATGTGCGCAATCACGTTGACGTGCGACTCGTGACTCATTGGGAGGGTAGATACGGCGCGGAGGCAATGATAGCAAAACCAAATTTTCATAGCCGAAGCGTCTTTTCGGAGAATCTAGTAGCAATAGAAATGCGAAAACTCGAGGTGAAGTTCGACAAACCAATCTACGTGGGTATGTGCATCCTCGATATATCCAAGACATGTTTGTACGAATTTCATCACGAGTACATGTTACCGTTGTATCGCGATAAGTGTAAAGTCACGTACACCGATACGGACAGTCTCATTTACCACATCGAGTGCGACGATGTATACGATACCATGAAGCGCCACATTAATAGATTTGACACTAGCGATTATGCAATCGATAATGCGTACGGTATCCCACTCGCCAATAAAAAAGTACCGGGCTTAATGAAAGACGAAAACAGCGGTGCGATAATGATCGAATTCGTCGGGCTTAGAGCAAAGATGTATGCCTTGCGAGTAGATGGTAAAAAAGATACGAAAAAGGCTAAAGGTGTTAAGAGTAACGTCGTAGCTAGGTCGATAACGTTCGACGACTACACGCGGTGTCTGCGCGACGAAATTGAAATGTCGCGACAACAGGCTTGCATAAGATCCAAACTACACGAGGTATACACCATATCCGAAACGAAAATAGCTCTAAGTCCGTACGACGATAAGCGCTACATTATACCCGGTTCTACCGAAACGCTGCCATGGGGACATTATAAAATACCATTGTAAATATATTGTAAATACATTTAGAAAAATAAATGACACATTTGTATGTATAATATGTTTTTATATTGTAATAAATTTTTACAATACATTATTCTTGTGTATCCATGAATTGTGTGAATTATCAAATCCTAACCACTTTACATAAACCTCATCCCCCCTTTTGCGCAAAACTTTTTCAACGAGATACACGTCGGGAATTAGCAACGCGATGTAACTCGTATTCGTAGAAGCCGCCGGCGATGGGTTTTCCGCAGGAATCTTCCAACAGATACGTCACGGGATTAGTTTTCTGCACTTTGACGATTCTAAACACCTCCGTGGTCCAATTTGGCGTGTATCCTTTCTCGAAGATTGTCTTGAATTTACTCACGCGTACCGAGTCGCCTACTTTGAATCGCGCGGGAGCAGCGATCTTTACGTGGCTGTACACCGTTGCTAGGAGCTTGTCGGCGATCGCGGGGGTAACATCGATGGGTCGCATGCCGATAGTTCGATGCTTTCGCGCGTTGTAATCCGATACGAGACCCGACAGCGAGTCGATCCATTTGTAATTTCCATTGCGCGTAAACATTTTCCACATGTCGTTCTTGAGCGTGCGATTGAATCGTTCGACGACCGATGCCTTCATTACGGAATAGGTCGAATAGTGATTGATATTATGTTTCTTCCAGAGTTTCTGCACGTTTGCGTTGTAAAATTCTTTTCCCTTGTCAGTCTGCAAATTTTTCGGGCATCTTCCGCCGTCTCGAATTATTTTCGCGATCGCCGCAGTAACCTCGGGTCCGCTCTTGGCCTTGAGCGGTACGGTCCATGCGTGCTTGCTCAGCACGTCGATAACGGTGAGTATGTAGTGGTAGCCTCTGTTGAATCGCGTGTATGGGCGCATCTCGACCACATCCGCCTGCCACAGATCATCGTATCCCTGCACTATGACGCGTCTTCGAGAAAAATTTCTTCTCGCAGGAGCGTGTAATTCTTCTACCAGCCTCCGCTTTTCAGCTGATTGCTTCTTACTAGCCATGACGATGACGCGCAACTGACGCAGATATCAGATGTACGTTCTTATCTATTTGCGATGATTCGCAATTACATCTTGAATCATCTTTTGAAGTTCGTTTAGGGTAATTTGCACGTTACTCTGAAATGTGGCTATCTTTCTCTCGATTTCATCCTGTCGATCTTTCAAAATTTGCACGCTCTGCTGCACGTAACGTTTATTTGCTGCATCGCCATCATCTACAGGCGGCGCTATCCGTCGAATCTTGCGCGTTTTCGCGTCAAAGTCAGTGGCGACCAAACCGCTATGAAACAGCTATCAAACAGCTTTTGAACAGCTATCAAATAGCTAAAAACAGCTATCAAACAGCTATTAAACAGCTATAAAACAGCTATCAAACAGCTATTAAACAGCTAAAAACAGCTAAAACGTATTTCGAAACAACTAAAACGTCTTTAAAAACAACTAAAACGTAATTCAAAACAACTAAAACGTCTTTAAAAACAACTAAAACGTAATTCAAAACAACTAAAACGTAATTCAAAACAACTAAAACGTCTTTAAAAACAACTAAAACGTAATTCAAAACAACTAAAACGTAATTCAAAACAACTAAAACGTAATTCAAAACAACTAAAACGTAATTCAAAACAACTAAAACGTAATTCGAAACAACTAAAACATCTATATTATACTACAAAGTTTTAGTTGTTTCGAATTACGTTTTAGTTGTTTTGAATTACGTTTTAGTTGTTTTGAATTACGTTTTAGTTGTTTTTAAAGACGTTTTAGTTGTTTTGAATTACGTTTTAGTTGTTTTGAATTACGTTTTAGTTGTTTTTAAAGACGTTTTAGTTGTTTTGAATTACGTTTTAGTTGTTTTTAAAGACGTTTTAGTTGTTTCGAAATACGTTTTAGCTGTTTTTAGCTGTTTAATAGCTGTTTGATAGCTGTTTTATAGCTGTTTAATAGCTGTTTGATAGCTGTTTTTAGCTATTTGATAGCTGTTCAAAAGCTGTTTGATAGCTGTTTCATAGCGGTTTGGTCGCCACTGACTTTGACGCGAAAACGCGCAAGATTCGACGGATAGCGCCGCCTGTAGATGATGGCGATGCAGCAAATAAACGTTACGTGCAGCAGAGCGTGCAAATTTTGAAAGATCGACAGGATGAAATCGAGAGAAAGATAGCCACATTTCAGAGTAACGTGCAAATTACCCTAAACGAACTTCAAAAGATGATTCAAGATGTAATTGCGAATCATCGCAAATAGATAAGAACGTACATCTGATATCTGCGTCAGTTGCGCGTCATCGTCATGGCTAGTAAGAAGCAATCAGCTGAAAAGCGGAGGCTGGTAGAAGAATTACACGCTCCTGCGAGAAGAAATTTTTCTCGAAGACGCGTCATAGTGCAGGGATACGATGATCTGTGGCAGGCGGATGTGGTCGAGATGCGCCCATACACGCGATTCAACAGAGGCTACCACTACATACTCACCGTTATCGACGTGCTGAGCAAGCACGCATGGACCGTACCGCTCAAGGCCAAGAGCGGACCCGAGGTTACTGCGGCGATCGCGAAAATAATTCGAGACGGCGGAAGATGCCCGAAAAATTTGCAGACTGACAAGGGAAAAGAATTTTACAACGCAAACGTGCAGAAACTCTGGAAGAAACATAATATCAATCACTATTCGACCTATTCCGTAATGAAGGCATCGGTCGTCGAACGATTCAATCGCACGCTCAAGAACGACATGTGGAAAATGTTTACGTGCAATGGAAATTACAAATGGATCGACTCGCTGTCGGGTCTCGTATCGGATTACAACGCGCGAAAGCATCGAACTATCGGCATGCGACCCATCGATGTTACCCCCGCGATCGCCGACAAGCTCCTAGCAACGGTGTACAGCCACGTAAAGATCGCTGCTCCCGCGCGATTCAAAGTATGCGACTCGGTACGCGTGAGTAAATTCAAGACAATCTTCGAGAAAGGATACACGCCAAATTGGACCACGGAGGTGTTTAGAATCGTCAAAGTGCAGAAAACTAATCCCGTGACGTATCTGTTGGAAGATTCCTGTGGAAAACCCATCGCCGGCGGCTTCTACGAATACTAGTTACATCGCGTTGCTAATCCCGACGTGTATCTCGTTGAAAAAGTTTTGCGCAAAAGGGGGGATGAGGTTTATGTAAAGTGGTTAGGATTTGATAATTCACACAATTCATGGATACACAAGAATAATGTATTGTAAAAATTTATTACAATATAAAAACATATTATACATACAAATGTGTCATTTATTTTTCTAAATGTATTTACAATATATTTACAATGGTATTTTATAATGTCCCCATGGCAGCGTTTCGGTAGAACCGGGTATAATGTAGCGCTTATCGTCGTACGGACTTAGAGCTATTTTCGTTTCGGATATGGTGTATACCTCGTGTAGTTTGGATCTTATGCAAGCCTGTTGTCGCGACATTTCAATTTCGTCGCGCAGACACCGCGTGTAGTCGTCGAACGTTATCGACCTAGCTACGACGTTACTCTTAACACCTTTAGCCTTTTTCGTATCTTTTTTACCATCTACTCGCAAGGCATACATCTTTGCTCTAAGCCCGACGAATTCGATCATTATCGCACCGCTGTTTTCGTCTTTCATTAAGCCCGGTACTTTTTTATTGGCGAGTGGGATACCGTACGCATTATCGATTGCATAATCGCTAGTGTCAAATCTATTAATGTGGCGCTTCATGGTATCGTATACATCGTCGCACTCGATGTGGTAAATGAGACTGTCCGTATCGGTGTACGTGACTTTACACTTATCGCGATACAACGGTAACATGTACTCGTGATGAAATTCGTACAAACATGTCTTGGATATATCGAGGATGCACATACCCACGTAGATTGGTTTGTCGAACTTCACCTCGAGTTTTCGCATTTCTATTGCTACTAGATTCTCCGAAAAGACGCTTCGGCTATGAAAATTTGGTTTTGCTATCATTGCCTCCGCGCCGTATCTACCCTCCCAATGAGTCACGAGTCGCACGTCAACGTGATTGCGCACATTCTCCATGGTTTTACCAAACACGGCATTGTTCATCAATTTGTATAAATTTTTTTCGAAATCATTCTTGGCCAATGTCCTAAATTTCGTATTAAGTTCTATATAATCGCGAAGCCATGGAGATTGCGCGAATTTCAGTATGCGGTGAATCTTTGATATACGGAGACCGTGACGAGTACACTGCTGCAGGTTGCGATAATGTATTACATATCGTTTCTTATCGTATAATGTTGCGAGGAGCTTGTCCTGCCGCTTACCGGGTGGTTTATCGCGCGTCGGACAAAACGGTAGGTCAGTGTGCGCGTCGTGAAGATGTTGTGGATACTCCAAGTCGACTTCGAGTATGTAGCCTATCAAGGAATCTAACGCGACATTCATAACATTAAAATTGGTTACGTCGTCGACCCATTTAAAATCTGCATATGGCAATGGTTGACACATTGCCCAGCCGTATAAGTTATTTACATCAAAATACATCAGGTACGACGACGGTTTCGATGGATCGTACGACTGCATGTACTTGTTGTTGGCCAGCGCGTATCTGTTTGAACATTGACTCAAACCGCCGCGTATACCGCGTTCGATAAACATGACCATGTCAATGTCGGTAAGCAGTTCGAAATTGATGTGTGTATGCTTCAACATAGCATCCCACGTAAAACCCGGTAGAGTATAATAATACGCGGGATCGAGTCCATAACTCGCGACGCAGCTATCGCGAAAATTTTCAAAGATATCGGCCAACAGCAAGACATCAGTTTTGAGATATAAATCGCTGTAATCACCGAGCGTTCGAATGGAGAACCGCTGCCAGACGTTGGCGGCGTGCGCGTAATCGCTCTCGGATACGGTGTCACCTGTCAATGAACTGTAAAACGAGTCGCGCGGTGGTAAACACAAGTCCTCCAATTTTTCAACGCAGTCAATGTATTCATAGGGAAATACGCCTTTTCGTGTCAGCAAATCAAAATTTTCTGCGGATATTTTACAAAATTCGCGTTGCAATATTTGCAGTTTATCTTTGCTGAGATAAGATGCCAATTTGTCGAGACTAGCGGTGAGAAACTTGTATGAATCGATAAATCGCAATTTGACGCAAGTTTTCTTATCTTTATCTTCGGTGCTTTGAACATTTTTTGTAAACGAAATGTATTTTTCTTTTGTAATTGGGAGTAAATCTACATGTCCCTCGTACGCTGTTGCTATTTCAGTTATAATAAAATGTGCGTCATAGCCCGATAAATTATGAAACACTATGGGAATGCAATGCGAATCTTTATAATTTAAGTTACAGTTAGAATGCGCGGGACCTCTGTATTGGCCGGTCAGGTGACAATGGTCGCGTACTCGCACGTCGTCTGGCTCGAACGGTTTTTCGCACACGTGACAGTGCGTTGCGCTGTTAAACTTTTCCCACTCGTCTCGCGTGAAATCTGCCATGGGTACGTTAGTGGACAAGATAGTTTTGACGTCGTGAGCTAAACGTCTTAGCTCCTCGGCGAACCACGCGACGCAATCCTTATCGCGACGAAACCGATACATAGATAACGACTCGTCGTACGAGCAACGCACGTAGTACCCTATGCTAAACACGCGATGATGCTGATATGTGTACCTAGACGTTTCCGGATCCGCTTCCATCTTCTCCAGGGTACATTCCAGGTCGGCGTATACGACAAACGGAACTCGTTCCTTCCTGCTGTGATTTTTAAAGGCCAACCACTTGTCGTTATCGCTCGGTAACTTGATCGCGCATTTGTTCATCTCCCGACAGTCGACGGTGTGGGCTTCCAATTTCTCGCTCGTGTAGAAGTAGTGCAAACATCTGCAAAAATAAACGCAAATATTATAAATTTTTTTATATACAAAATATTATATATTATTAAAAGAACTATAGGTACTTACCGATCGCAAATGTATTTTGTGTGTCCTTGTTTATTAATTTGCGAGCTCACGAGGCGGGATAGGTTCTTGATCCACGCAAAATGTCCCACGTTGTCGTCATGCATGTACAGCAGATTTACGTGTCTGTCCATCTTACGATCAGTAACCCGTAATGGCAAGATTGCAAGTTCCTTGTTTTTTTCGATGCTGTAGACGTTGATGGAGATGTCGTTGTGATTTTCAAAATTTTTAATTTGATCCAACGTCATTGGAAACTCAATGTCCGTAAGATTTAGCACCGACGTGTAATGAGGGTACGACGATTCCAGATCTGCATTTCTTTGGGCTGGATGTAGAGCAGCCGTCACTGACCATGCGAAACATGCATTGTCTCTTGATTGCACGTTTATCACCGCTTTCTTCTTTTTAATTTCTCGCGGTATTTCCACAAAACATCCCGCGTGCAATGGATTATATTTGTTCACATTTACCGTTAAATTGAGTATACTCGACAACGCCCATCCGCTATCACGTTCCTGGAATTCCTCCAGCTTTGCTAAGGTAGGCTCGATGACGTGTCGCTTGTACCACTCACACAGATCGGACTCACGAAAGAGTTCATAGTTTCTCGTTGCGATACTTTTATTCGCGCGTTTGTCACCCGCAACAAATTCACCATTAAACACTGTGTTAATTTTTACATTGCCATGTTGTTGCATGACGTTCCGCACACGATCGAGTACAATGTCTCCCGCATCTTTGAGAAATTGATGAGGGTCGATGTGTTTGGAATTTATTACCGCACCGGTCAGTATACGGCTTTCAAAAGCCGTATCTATCTCGCGCCATCTGAGTCCTGTCTCACTCGCACTGTATCCAGCACCCACATGCACGAAACGTTGACGTACCGAGTCTTTCAAACCTTCGAGTCGCGCGATACATGCGACCAACGACTGTTTGAGACCGATCGATGACTGATCGATCGATAATCGTGGTCGTTTAATTCGGCTTTGTTCTTCCAACGATTCGATAAACTCGTCGCATCGTTGCTCCCACGCGGCAAAGTCTTCTCTCGAATTTAACAGGGTGGCTTGCTCCAAAAATTCTTGTTCCATGTTATTGCACGATCCTCTTGCTAACGCCATTTGTTGCACTCACGACTTCCAGTTCTCGACTATTGAGCGTATCCCTCAGATTCGTCATTTTATATTCTACTAATGATGCATCGTTTGATTATTATATCTAATTTCATCTCAGCAGCCGTACATCGGCGCTATTTGCAAAATTTGCAGTTTTGCACGTGTTCGATGAAATCGTCGCGAGACATGTTGCGACATGTTCGATAAAATCATCGCGAGACATGTTGCGACATGTTCTTCAAAACAATATCGCTCCATTGACTTATGCGAAATTGCAAAATTTGCAGTTTTGCACGTGTTCGATAAAATCATCGCGAGACACGTATGCTCTTGAAAAGAAATCATATTCGATGCTCGATGAGGTAATCTCATCACGAATGTTCTTGACAAAGACATCACATTTAACGTATATGTGGATTGTGGTGGTGGTCACCATGCAGCAGCCGTACATTGGCGCTATTTTTGCAAGATTTGCAGTTTTGTGTATGTATAAATGGTCTACGAGGATTCTAGAGCGCAGTCGAGAGTTCGATACAATTCGAGTACTCGCAAACAGCTAGATACGATGAACACTCACGGTGCAAACTATTACGTTCCGATTCAGGATGGAACGTGCGAGAAACAACACAATGAGTAAGTACCGCTAATTTTCGTATATACTTGTGCAAAAACTTTTATAAACATATAATTGTATTTTTACAGTTTTGATAAACCCCGCTACACGCCACGTATTTTGGGAAGAAGATTTGCCTTGACATCAACAGCGTATAAATTTTTGGATGTTGGAATCAACGCGGGACCTATATCCTCTGTGGATATACATATTGGTGATAACCGAGGCAATCGGATAATTCTGCCACATGCAACGTGGGTGACATTCATCGAAAAACGTGCAGATATACAGCGACTCGTGCAGTCATCGGCATCATCTTCGCTAACGTTTCAAGATCTGGAGCTTGTTAAAATACGTGACGCAGATATTGTAAAATTGACGTCGTGCGGCACCAACTTGTACATGAAACCGTCAACCGTACTCTTCCTGTTCGAACTAGAACATTGCGTCGAGAATGTTTATTTTCAATTATGTCTAAATGTTCACGGTGTAAGTGAAAAATTCAAACATTTTGTAACCATTTTACGTCAAAATTGTATAACCGATAAATGTGACGCAGTTACAATCTTGCGTGAATTTTATGATAAAAATTTGATTATTGATTGTGAACTGTTGGCGTATGCTGCTGATAGTATTATGTATAATGCGCTTCATGATAAATAAATACATATAATATGGTTAAAAATTTCCTTTTCATTTACCGTTTCCTGTCGTTAAGCTTTGTTTATCGTTTACTTAAATATAATATTAAAATTAAATATCGCGAAGATCTAAACGATTAAATATTGTTGGCGAAAAAAATATATGCGATCGTGAGCGATAACGTGAACGGGGAAGGGGGGGCCGGGGGCCGGGAGGGACCGCGAGAACAAGAAGACGCGCGCGACCGGGGCGATGGAGAGATAACGCGAGCGTATGACGTCACGCGACCGGCGCTGCCGTTGCACGCGGACCCCTCCCGCGGCGAAAACGCGGTCGCTCCGCGGCGCCGGAAAACGCGGACCCCCCCCCTCCTTGCGGCACCGGAAAACCCCCTCGCCCCGCGGCGCCGGAAAACTCGGACCCCCTCGCCCCGCGGCGCCGGAAAACGCGGTTCCCCTCTCCCCCTCCCCGCGGCGCTCAAAAAACGCGGTTCCCCCCCTTCTCCCCCTCTCCGCGGCGCTCGAAAAACGCGGTTCCCCCTTCCCCCGGTCCCCCGACCCGCGGTTCCCCCCCCCTGCCTGCGATTCCCCCCGACCAGCGGTCCCCCCCCCCGCCCGCGGTTTCCCCCCGCCCCTCACCCCCCCTCAGATCCCCTAGTTAGAATCGGCATAGCTTACCTACTAGCTAGTTATGTCGTTGCTTAACACGATAGCCGCCTCATTTTTCGTCTGGGTGCCGACCGTGACGCCGGCCGGTGCCGTTGGGGCCTGGTCCTCCGGACGGATAGACGTACCTACGTCACGCGTGCGCCTTTTGACATCTAGGGTCGAACTCACGACCGAACGCATCCGAGGAAGTGGGGGCGACAAGGTACGGAGCGGTTTGCGTGGTGGCGACACGCTTACTACATCTGCTGATGCATTGCTTAGGACCGTCTTCCGCTTTTTGACGGCGAAGACCTGCAAGGGCGTCGGCTGAGTTCGCCGACGCTTCGTAGGATCTCCATCTTTGGAGATGAAACGCTCCTCGAAGAGTCGCGGTGTCTGCAGGGATGGCTCGGTCTGGCCTGGCGTCCGTCGCCAGGGTGCGAGAGTTGGCGCGGCGATGTGAGACCGTAACCTCAATTGATTTGATCGATGTTGATCGCTTGGCAGGTCAAGGAGCTCTGCGTTTGGCTGGCAGGCACTTTGTGCCGTGCGGATGCCCGAGCGCCGTGATTGACTGGTTGGTGACCTACGGGGTATGAGCGGCCGAGCGCTGTAATTCGTCGGTCGGCGGCTAGCGCCAGGAAATCGGCCGAGCGCTGTGATTGGCAGATGGCGAATCGCGCCGTGTAGGCGACTCGCACCGGGTAGGCGGTTAACGCCGTGAAAGCGGCTTGCGCTGTGCGGGCGACCGGCGCCGAAGAAACGACTAGCGCTGCAGGCAACTTGCGCCGAAGGAGCGGCTAGCGCTGTATACGGGCGACTCGCGCCGAGGTAGTGACTAGCGCTGTATAGGCGACCGGCGCCGAGAAAGCGACTAGCGCTGTAGGGGCGGCTTTGCGCCGAGGAGGCGACTCGCGCCGTGCAGGCGACTCGCGCCGAGGTAGCGACTAGCGCTGTATAGGCGACCGGCGCCGAGGAAGCGACTAGCGCTATGTATGCCTAGTGTCCTAGCGCTTCTGCATGCGGCGACTGGCGCCGAAAAAGAATTCATCGGTCCCGTAGGGGTCCCTTTATACTAGTCGGTGCGGAAATTTGAACTCGCAAAACTGCCCTGGCAGTGCGACGCCTAGCAGCGTTAACGCGAACTGCCGGTATTGCAGGCATCGCCCAACCCATTAGAAGTTAGCCCCCCACTTTTAAAATTAACATATTTTCACGGTTGTGCTGAATTGTGCTAGATTTGTGCTATATTGTGCTCAAATATTATAACCATAATATGAAAAATACGAAAAAAAATTTTTAAAAACGAATTTTTAGGTCAACCCCCCACTTTTTGTTTTTTTTTTAATTTTTTTGATTGTGCTGAGTTGTGCTAAGTTGTGCTAACATTGTGCTAAAATATTATTTAAAAAAAAAAATAGAAAAAGTTACGATAAAAAAATAAATTATATCCAAAATAATTTTTTTATCGTAACTTTTTTATTATTTTTTAAAAATAATATTTTAGCACAATGTTAGCACAACTTAGGGTCGGTTGTTTCAACCTGTTGGCAAACTACCTAATAGTTAAATCATTAGCTTATCAATAGGTTGGAACAACCGGCCCTTAGTACAACTCAGCACAATCGAAAAAATTGAAAAAAACGAAAAGAGGGGGCTAACTTAAAAATAATTAATAATTTCTTCGCGTTAATATATTATATTAAAACAAAAATTTAAAAAACTTCAAAAATATAAAAAAACAAAAAATTAAATAAAAAGAGTAAATAAAAATGCACTTTTAAAGTCCAACTCTTATCCTTCCCGTGGTATTGTGCGTAAGTAGATTTATGATTGAAACTAAAAGAGCTCTGGCAATAATTATAAAGTAATAATAATAATAATAATAATAATAATAATAGTGGGACACCATACGACGACCGGCTTGTCCTAATAGTAAGAATAACAATAATGGTTAGTTCATAATTATTTTACTACTTGAAAGCAAATAGGTATATTCAAAGTTTTAGGTATAATATGACTATGGATCGCATAGTACGCAACAACCTCGTGCGTAATTAAAATTTCTTCACGTACGTTTGGGCAGCAATGCATCTACCATTATAGGTGTTTCTTATGTAAAAAAGTACGCTCTACAACTTTTATTTGAACATTTTTGTCGAAAAGTTAACCACAAAAAAGTTATGGCGTGTTTTATTAGAGAAAATCTAAAAAAAATATCAAAAAATTTGACATTTCGCCAAATTTCACTGTATTAATGATATATTTGACTATTTTATAATGCATATTCTTAAAGTTTACACTTTTCTGAATAAAATTCGATACTAATAAATTTTATTAAGCCAAAAATGTGAAAAAAAATCGAGAAGAATCCTATGTTCAAGACGCCATTTTGTATTGTTCCGACGCGCGAACTTTAGCAAACTTTCGTTTATTTACTTGTCACACGATGTAGGTACTTTCGATATTTCATAGTGTTAGAAATAAGTAATTTCGTAAAGCGCGCAATTCTCCCGATAGACGAAAGTGAGTGCGCTGATGTAATTGTAACCCGGCAAGTTACGCACTCTGTTGGT
>JASTWP010003562.1:0-5000 GCA_030770255.1 Temnothorax ravouxi
TTTATTTACTTATTTATTTATTGATTTATTGATTTATTAATTTATTGATTGATTTATTTATTATTTAAATTGAAGAAACATTTAGCTTACATCGAGAGCTTTTAAAAAATATATTATAAAGTATATTTTCCTTTAGTACTTTTCGAGAAAAAGGAAACGTTACATGAAAACGTTGCAAGAAAGCGTTGCAAGAAAACGTTGCACTCGTGCACCCAAAATTTCCCCATACCCCCCGAGAAAGACGTAGTTCTACGTCAAAACAAAAGAAGGAACTAACAAGACCTCGAACGAGTTCGAACGCGCGAGATAAAAATTTAATCGCGAATCGGGGCGGATTTCTGTGCGCGGCCAATAACGCCGATCCGAGCGCCCTCTCGGAGCGACCGGGAACGACGATCCCCCCACCCCGGTGGCAACACCGCGCAGCGAAATTCCCTATCACCCGCCTAGGGAATTTATGTCTTTCAGGTTACCGCAAAATGTGCGGTAAAAATATACTCGCATCTGATTGGACAACCTCGAGTCTTTGTACTCGTTTCTGATTGGCCAGAGATAAGATTTTGTCCAGTTACTAGTAAATCGCGTGGGGAATTTTCCCCCCGCAACTCCCCCCCTCCGATGAACCTATACCCTTCCCCTCGACCCCCTCGCCCATCTCTTATGGCGTTCCCCTCGCGTCCGCGCGGCCCCGCCCCGCTTCCCCTCCGAAGTACCCGAGCACCGAGGTGTACCTTCCTCATCTACTCCCACTCCCGCGATCCGCCGCCGGCCATATCTGGCTCCTAAACATGCAAGACCGTTTTACAAAGTGGGTCGAGCTCCGGCCGTTACGACGGGCCACCGCGCCGACCATCGTGAAACATGTTACCGAAGTCATTATCCTCCGACACGGGTGCCCGGACGAAATCCTGTCGGATAATGGCACGCAGCTAAAATCCCGGCAACTCGCGAAGCTGCTCAGCGACTGCGGGATCCGCCACCGCTTTACGCCGGCGTACGCCCCCCATTGTAACCCCGTGGAGCGCACCAACCGCGTCATTAAAACCATGATCGCGCAGTACGCGAAGAAGCATAAGGCCTGGGACGAGCACCTACCAGAGCTCCAGTTCGCGTATAACACCGCGACACACGACGCGACCGGCTACACCCCCGCGTTCCTGAACCACGGCCGCGAATTCCTAGGGCGACACACCAACGAGGTTCAGGGCTCTGAGTCTCGACCGAGGGCTCTCGGGTGTCCCCGCCTTCCACCACCGCCTCCCTGACGGCACGGTTACGCGGGGTCGAGCACGCTCGGTCTCGCAACGAGCACTCTCGCTACCGTTAGCCCCAGGGCCCCAGCATCCTTAATATCGCGTTCCGTCAGACCGCGCCGAGTGCACATGCACTACTTTCCGTTGTAAATACCGCGCTCCGTTAATACCGTGTTCCGTCACACCGCGCCGAGTGCACATGCACTATCTCCCGTTGTAAATACCGCGTGCCACATGCGCGTATACCACGGGCATTTCGGTTTTGCCACGCCGAGAATTTCGGGTTGTCGGGACAACGCGTTGGCTACCTTATTAAGCGTCCCTTTGCGGTATTTTGACTTCGAAATCGTACTGCTGGAGTTCGAAGGACCATCGCCCCAACCGGCCGGACGGAGATTCTAATTTTTGGGGCCATTTCAACGACTGGTGATCGGTGATCACCGTAAATCGGTACCCCTCGAGGTAGTCGCGCATTTGCCGAATGCCCCAGACAACGGCCAGGCACTCCAGTTCGGTCGCGCTGTAATTTCGTTCGGCGTAATTCAGCGTTCGGCTCGCGTAGGCGATGACGCGCTCGCCCTCGGGGAACTATTGCGTCAGCACGGCCCCTAGGCCGGTGGTGCTGGCGTCCGTTTGTAGGTGAAACTGCCGCGTAAAGTCTGGACACGCGAGGACCGGCGCGGTGGTCAGAACGGTCATAAGCGCTTCGAATGCGCCTTGCTCGATCCTGTTGGCGCACCGCGCCCTGTCCTCGCCCGACGGAGGATCGGTCGGGTGGCATCCGGCGGGTGGTAGCCGGGGACGATGCTTGACGATGGGGGTGCATCGTTATACCACCCCCCTCCTTACAGTGCCTGAATTTTGAGGCACACGTCCTCTTGCTCCGCTGGTCGGAGTCGTGGCCGGTCGGTCGGTCGGTTGACTGGGTAGTCGCCTATTTCTCGGGGCCCCGCGACTTCTCCTTGATCCATCTGACGGAGCCGTCCCCGTTAAATCTGATGTGCCACTGACGGATGGGGGACCTCGACGATCACCCCTGGCTCTACTTCGACGGGGATCGGTGGTGGCGGCAGCGGCCCCATCACCCTGGCGGGCGTCAGTTTCTGATTGTCTTTTTTGTATTTTTCATTAGCGGAACACTTCAGGTTTAAGAGATTTGTGATCGGCGCGCGGCGGTACAACATCCATCTTTAAATCGCCGGGAAATGCAACCTCAGGAAGTAACTTGAGTGCCAGATGGACTAAAACTTGCGAAGCTATCTTCTCTCCCTTGTATGTGTTATTATCCAGCGTTAACGACAACAATGCCTCCATACCGCCTTGTTGGACAACTATTTCTCTCAATTCCTCTTCTTTACATATCGCATTAAAATATTCTTGCTATCTGTTTTGGCGAGGATTACCAAAGCGCTGGTAACACCGTTATCAACTAACTTTTGCCGTCTTGTATCCACGGAGTTGTCGGCCAGTAAGTGTTAATATAGTTACACTTTTGTGTATGAACACGTTGATCTTTTCATATCTGATTATTGCGAGAGCAATACATTCGCAAACCACTTTTTGTTCCAATTCGTCATGCGTTTCCGATGCGTTTCCATAGCGAACATCGTCATAAAAATCTTTTTTTTAGTTTTTTTTTAGTAATTAGGTTTGCAACATCTAATGGGCCCAATAACAAGGTTGTTATCGCAACCACCAGGGTTGGGTTTGATACGCATTCCAGAAGTTTTGTACGTATTATACGTATTATACGTAGGATACGTATTATACGTAGAATACGTATCAAACTATGTATAATACCTCTGACCTCTGACACTATTATCATAACCTATAATTTTAACTTCATATATCAATCGTACAAGGCACCTAACTCCTCTTCATCCGAGGAGGAACTAAACCCCCCCCCCCCCCTTCATATATCAATACTGAAACTGTCTATTTCATTTTCGTCAAATTTTAAACATAATAGGTTTGTTCCCGTTGCTTGAAATCCCCAAATATTTTTGCACTTGAAATGAAATAAATATATATTCGGCCGTTGGAGAGAGAGAAAGCGAAGATGCTGAGTGCAAAAAGTGCAAGCAACGCGAACAGACCCAATGTCTATATCATTTTAAGATTTTTAAGTACAATTACATCGTACAGGTGTACACTATAGTTCAACCATATAAAACAGAGTAACAGACTTATTATAAGCGTCGTCTACAATACACGGAGTAAGCGTGGAGTAAGGAGTAAGAGTAGGCGTAAGAGGGCTATTTTCGATTTAAGAGAGCTGGCGTAAGGGCGTAAACGAAATGAATTAATTTCATTTCTTACTCCTACTCTTACTCTTACACTTACGCTCAGCCAATCAGGACGCATCAGGCTATAATGCTTACACCTGCCTTCTCTTACTCCTTACTCCACGCTTACTCCATGTATTGTAGACGACGCTTTATTAAATATGCAGTCTGTAAATAAAAAGCAAAAAAAAGAGTAATATTGAAAATAATGAAAATGTAAGTATAGTATATGTTTTTAGTATACACTATACAGTAATTTCTGTCACTCGCTGTTCGCATGTAATATATTTTTGCTTTTATCACGAGGATTTAATTTTAAAGCATGTATGGGCCAATTTGCGATTATGCCGTAATTTTCTAATCAATTTTCAACATAGTCACATACTGTCACCTTTCAAATTAAACTTTAATTAATTATGAAAAAAAAGTGTATCTATAATATAATTGAAACGTTTTAAATAAAACATACATGTTATTTAATATCTTAAACCAATTAATAAAATCCACAATTTCTGTTATATATGAGTCAAATTTAAATTTTAAATTCAAAGTTTAAATAAAAAAACTTGCACATTGCTTCCTCATAGTTTTTAAGTGTGTTTTAAGTAGAAACTTGCACATAGCTTCCTTATAGTTTTTAAATGGACAAGTAGAAGCTTACATATTACTTCCTCATAATTTTCAAGTGTACAAATTATAAATTTGAACATTACTTCTTCACAATTTTAAAGTATGCAAATTATAAATTTGCACGTTGTTTAATCAACATTTTATTTCACTCATAAAGCTTCCTCTATAAGGAAGCCAAATTAATAAATATCTACTAATAATTATACATTAAAAAATAGACTTCCTCATAAGAGGAATCTTTATGAGCAAAATAAAATGTTGATTAAGCAACGTGCAAATTTATAAGGGGTCATTCATAAATTACGTAAGACTTTTTTAAAGCTAATTTGACCCTTCCCCCTGTGCGAATTGCAAGTGCCGAATTTTCGTCTTTCCGGGAAAGGAAGGAAGGCGCGTGAAAGAGAAGCCGAAGCAGATTCACAGTGAACAGAACAATATATTTAAAGCAGTGCAGAATACAGAATGCAAGCCGACAGCAAGAACGAGACGGAAGTGCGCGAACTCGAAAATCAGCGAAACGTGCAAAGCGTGCGTGTGAACTCCGCGAAAGCTACGTGCGATGCCTTTTGAAAGTTGCGTGCGATGTGAGCGCGGAACGGCCGCGCGCGCGTTATTTATTGCCCCCCAATCTTCCAGAAGATTCTGCCGTGTTCGATCACAGTTCGGTCGGAGACAAAGGCTGTGGCGAATCTTCCAGAAAGTTGGAGGGCAAGTTGTTTGTTATTTTTTCGGAGGCTCTGTCCGTTTGCCTCATGTGGTTGCCACATGCCAATTTTCAAGCCGCGCGATTCGCGGTGGGGGCCAATCAGCGCGCCGCGTCACGCAGGCGAGC
>JASTWP010003562.1:10000-21828 GCA_030770255.1 Temnothorax ravouxi
TTATTGATTGATTTATTTATTATTTAAATTGAAGAAACATTTAGCTTACATCGAGAGCTTTTAAAAAATATATTATAAAGTATATTTTCCTTTAGTACTTTTCGAGAAAAAGATTATTTATTTATTTATTTACTTATTTATTTATTGATTTATTGATTTATTAATTTATTGATTGATTTATTTATTATTTAAATTGAAGAAACATTTAGCTTACATCGAGAGCTTTTAAAAAATATATTATAAAGTATATTTTCCTTTAGTACTTTTCGAGAAAAAGGAAACGTTACATGAAAACGTTGCAAGAAAGCGTTGCAAGAAAACGTTGCACTCGTGCACCCAAAATTTCCCCATACCCCCCGAGAAAGACGTAGTTCTACGTCAAAAAATTAATATCTCTTTTATTGAGATATGTGTTTATATTATAGGCTGCTTTTGAAACACATGGACAACGTGGACCTGCACAAAATTTACCAGCTCAGTCGAAGAACGACATTGATATAGCGCTTGCAAAATTCTTTTTTGGTTGCAATATACCATTTAAAGTTGTCGAATCAATACATTTTAAAAATTTAATAGCTGCACTTAAGGGGTTAGTCTACCCTGAAACAGGTGAATTTTCAGGAATTAATTTCAGACAAAATATCGGTGATACATGAATGATTTTTTTTTCATTATCTTTATTAGGGTTTCAAGAACATGTAAAACAACCTAGCTTCCGAAGCGCGGATCTAGCTCGCGGCTGGTCAGGGTTCGGAGTAGGCGCGGAGGAAGACACAAGACTCGGTTAAAAGAGAAAATGTAACAACGTTTATTTAATTAAGTCCATTTGCAATACAATGGTGTGATCGCGGGGATATCGCGGCGGTATGAGATCGCGGAGTATCGGAGGTATTTACAAAGGTCGCGGGCTGACGTGATTTACAAAGGTCGCGGATTGGCGCGATTTACAAAAGGTCGCGGATTGGCGCGATTTACATATGTACAAGCGATATGATATGCGAGATCGCGGGGTAACGGAGCTATTTACACAGGTCGCGGATTGACGCAAATAACGGAGCGGTATTATATACCGCGAGATCGCGGAGTAGCGGAGATATAACAAGTCGAGTATCGACGGTACGTACAGAGCTCGCGGGCGCGGGTATCAACGATATGTACAGAGATCGCGCGGCGCGGGACGCGTGGAATCGAGCGGCCAAGAGACTTGGCGGATATACAGATCACTCTTTATATCCGGTCGCATCGATATGCGGAGGCGGGAGGCGACGCCGGGTGGCCAAGATCCTTGGCGGGTAAGAGAGGAGCTCTCTTACCCTGGTTCACTCCGAGTACGGGTTCGTGGATGGAAGTTCGAATCAATCGCCTAGATACGTCACTTGGCAGAGCCAGAGAATACTCTCTACCTCCTGATTGTTCGGATTGGATTTCGGGATCCGTGAGCAGCGGAGAACTGGTCGGGTCGGTTTGCTGGCTCACGGCGGAATCTAATTGTTTAAACAATTTCGCGGCTTATATACCCGTGGCGCGATGTCGGCGTGGCGGGGGTATGCGCGACGGCAATCGCGAGCGCCGGGATGGAGCGGCGGGTCGGTCGGGAGTTACGGCGTCCCGACGCCGCGATTGCGTTCGGCGGCGCTCGGCCGTTTTCGGCACCGCTCGGCGCTCCGAGTCGGTTGCCGCGGTAAGTCCGTTCGCGGACTTGCACGCGAGATTCGCTATTTAAAAAAAAGGCACCCCGTGCCTTGTCTCGTCCGGCGGATGGTCGGCCGGGCGGCATCCGGCTGATGTTCGCCGGGAATGATGCGTTTTCGGGGCGCATCGTTACACATGTACAAATTTTTTGGTGTAAGAAAATTTCAAAATGGCGATGAGGCACTCCTTCGCGCGCAACTATGCTTTTTAAACGGTGTACACGGTTTCTGAAATGTGGGTGGTCTGAAACAAAAACAAAAAATATGGTCATTAACTATATTGTATTGTCTTCGGAATGACGGAGCTTTTTTTCTCTCCTCGTTTTTGGCGTCAAGAAAAAAATTCCTGAATTTTTCACTGTGAAAATTTTTCGCAGTGAAAAATTCAGGAATTTTTTTCTTGACGCCAAAAACGAGGAGAGAAAAAAAGCTCCGTCATTCCGAAGACAATACAATATAGTTAATGACCATATTTTTTGTTTTTGTTTCAGACCACCCACATTTCAGAAACCGTGTACACCGTTTGAAAAGCATAGTTGCGCGCGAAGGAGTGCCTCATCGCCATTTTGAAAATTTTCTTACACCAAAAAATTTGTACATGTTCTTGAAACCCTAATAAAGATAATGAAAAAAAAATCATTCATGTATCACCGATATTTTGTCTGAAATTAATTCCTGAAAATTCGCCTGTTCCAGGGTAGACTAACCCCTTAATCCTGACTATCACTTACCAGGAAGGAAATTCTTATCTAATAATTTATTGGATAAAGTTCATAAAGAAATTGTTAATGAACGCAAAGAACATTTAAAAAATAGTGAATGTGTGCTGCTTATTGACGGGTGGAAAAATTCTGCGACAAATAGTAAGCATGTCGTATGCACTGTTCATAATGCAGATTATAACAGGCAATTTTTTATTGAGTCATATGATATAACAGGACGCTCAGAAAATGCAGAACTGTTATTAGAAGTTGTTAATCATTCAATTAATTTATCGAAAGACTTATACAACATAAACATTTTTGCAATAGTATCCGATAATGCGTCACCCATGATTAGCATGGGTAATAAGAGTAATTTGTGGTACTCAACTTGCAACAGCCATAGTGGCAATTTATTAGCCAAGTCATTAGCAGATGGAGAATTTGCAAATGAAGTTAATGCGCTTTTAAAGGAATTCAAAAATCCTGGCCTGCAGCGTGATATTATAAACAAAGGTGGTAGTAGAATGAATTTAGCCTGCGAAACTAGATAGAGTAGTTATAGAGATTCCTTCACTTGTGCCTTACAAAATTTAAACATAATGAGAAATGTAGCATCAACAACTTCATACCCTATAAAAGAGAAGGTTCTGGAACTTCTACAAGATCAAGAGTTTGAATCAAAATTGAAGCAATATATAGAAATATTTAATCCAGTTTGTACGTTAATAAATAGGTGCCAGACGTCAACATGTAATGTTGCCGATGCAACTCAATTATGGTTGACATTAGAAATACCATCAACCAACCGATGAATTCCATGAACATCTGTTAAAAGAACGTTTGAAAAAAGCTGTACGACCAATAGGAATGGCAGCTAATCTCGTACACCCATCTTATCGAGGTGAAAAATTATCTGCAGAACAATTAAAACAGGCACTACAATTTCTTTCTAAAGAATTAAATCAAGAAGGAATAAATGAACTAGACACGTATTTAAATAAAACAGGCATTTTTTCAAAATTATTTGAAAAAGAAATTGCAGATCCATATGTATTTTGGGCAATGTGTGAAAGAAGTGTTGTGCCGCGCCTTGGATCGGGGATCGAGACCGGCACAGGGTTCTTGAGATCCGCCGGATAGGAGGATGAGAGGACACTTATTGGATTTTGCAGTCGAGTTGAATAAACAAATAACTTTATTATCACACTCGTTGACTTTCGCTACCCTGACTTGCGGGTTACAATAGCTTAATCATACGTCGACTCGCGGTACGCGCTCTGTTCTTAGACTGCCCGCCGTTCCTTGGAAGGGCGGGCGTTTTATCGCCTCCGTGTTGCTGACTTAGCAGTCAGCGCTTTTGATTTTAGGATCGGAGACCTAGCGATCGGAATGTCCATATATGGGCATAACCGCGGCTCGTGCTGGCCTTCGTGTCAGCGGTCCTCGTCGCTAGGGTCGAGTTTCTTACCGGCGACGGCTCGTAGTTGCTAGGTGCACTAATTAATATATAATACGTTGTGCGCTCACAACATCCCTCCCCCCGTGGAAAAAGAAAAACTGAGGTTTACGAAGTTTTTCGTTATTTATTTGTTTGTGTTTTTCTTTTTCTTGAGAGGTTACAATCTACGTTTCTTATTTGTTAATATGTATATTACGGTTTCCCTCTATTCTTTAATGATTCCCTTTTTTCTTTATTACATAAATGATTACAATGATGCTTACTACGACTACTATTATGGTCGCGGAACTTACAGGATATACAATATTCTTATTTGCAAAAACGCTGGATTGGTTATTTTCTATTTCTTTTTTAATTTCACCTAGACTTAAACTTAATTTTATTAATTCCGACGGGTCTTTGATTAATGGTTCTAACTTTATTTCTTTTTCGGAATCTACTTTGTTGTCTACCGTTATATCTTTTTGCATGGTATCAGTTATGTTAAATTCTGGCAAATACATTTGTATATATTTAGTATAAATTCGGTTTTTTGTTTCTAAAATTATGTCTGGTGTAGTTAGTTTACAATTGTCGCGTAATGTTATTTTTCCGGTTTTTTCGATTTTAATTTTATTTTCTGGCATTTTATTACATTGAATTATTATTTCCGATATTTTTGGAGTGGAGTACAACCATGTTTGTGGTTCGGTTAATGTTATCCAAAATGTTACGTTAGAAATTATGTGGCGTTGTTTACGGTTTTCTGTGAATCTCGGCGCCTTTACATAAAGCTGCACCTCGCTTGGTGCATTCGCAGTTACAAAGTACACGGGGAAAATTTGATCGCATGTAAATTTAGTAGTTTCTCGCGTACATTTATTTAATTCGCTTTCTTTTAATATTATATAATTATGATTTTCTCGGTTTATTTCTAATAGTGTGTGTGAAGGTTCTAGTAAGGTATTTTTATGTTCTCTTACTCTCGCCTATTCCTTTTATATATATATTTTTTTAATTTTCAATAAAGGTCTTTAAGTTTAGGTGCTTTCACTTTTTTTATTTTATTTTATTTTCGATAAAGGCTTTCAAACGATTTGCGTGAACGCGTAATGTCTTTTGCTTAATCTTAATTGTATAGTTTACGTCGCTGTGTTTCTCGACAATCACGTATGGTCCAATCCATTGGGACTCGAGTTTTTTTGATCGTCCGCGTTGTACTGTCTCGTCATGTAATAGTACCTTGTTGCCTACTCTAAATGTTTCTTTGTACGTTCTTTTGTCGAATTGTCGTTTCGCCGTGCTTAATTTTCTGCTGGCGTAGATGTTCGGTTGAACTTGGCCTTCTGGTCTCTGAGAACGTACGACTCTGGTGGCGAAATCTGGTGTGTGCGTCGCCGCATTCAGCTTATCTTCTTTTAGATAAAATACATTGCAAATTTTTTCTAATGCTTTTCGCTCTTTGCTATTTAAATGATTAGTTTGCAATTGCGCGTATAATTTTTTGACTTGCGCTGAAATGGATTCGCGTTTTTCGGTCGCGTGTAACGTGAGTACGTCAGTTGTGTCACTTACCGGTTTCTCTTTTAGAGCTACGCGCGGTATGGGTGTCTCTACTAATTTTTCCGCGCCGTTGGACATGCTTATCGGGTATTCGAAATCTGTCGGCTCCATCAAACAGTGTCCGATGAATACTCTTGGTGTAGGTTCTTTACCTTTTTCGATACCTACTCTGCTGCAGGGTGGTGAGGTTATCTTCTTATATGGTCGGAGTTTAAATGTAACTCTTCCGATGTGTACCTGCTTTGTGGCGTGTGAGATAGCGGCTTTGCGCTTTGTGAGGAAATCATTCCCCAGTATTCCCTCATGATCGATCGGGAAATCATCCTCTACCACGTACATGGTATGGCGTACTTTCTGGTTTCCGAGATCTATGGTTGCTTTTATTTTTCCGAGCGTGTGGATCTTGTGTCCCGTCACTCCGGTCAAAGTCAGACGTTTTTCTCTGCACCATAGTGTTGCCTTTTAAATTTCCTACTTTGATTAGCGTCAGGATCGCTCCTGAGTCTAATAAGAAATTCGTCTTGCCTTTCTTGGCCTCTTGAATCGGCAGTGTTATCAGGTTTAAGGTGTGCATGTTATGCTTTCCCGTTATCTGCGACATTTGATACTCCTCGGCGGCTCGTGCCTTATTCTTCCTGGGTCTCTCGTCTTCTTCACTGCCGCTGCTGGAGGAAGATTTCATCGCTCGTTTCTCGCGATTTCTTTTTTCTTACCTTTAAACCATTTACTGGCGCCTTTTTGGGGGCGTCCGTTTTCGATCGGCTTGATCGTTCCGTGTTGGGTCGTCCGTTCAGCGACCAACACTCTTCTCGCTTATGTCCGATCTTTCTGCAGTAAGGTGCACTCGATCGTATTTATCCCGCCGGGCTTGTCCGCTCTCGGCAGCGCGAATTTATTTGCTTGTCGGCTCGTACGGCAGTCTCGCCCGTAATGGCCTGCTTCTCCACATTTGTGGCACTGTATCGCCTCATTTCCCGGATATCGCGCGTTTTCCGTGTTAAAGTTAGTATGGCGTATTTTTTGTCCATTCCGCGAGGAGGGGTCCCTTACTTTTTCCTCGGCGCTGGCGCCGGTTATTGCTTCCTGCAACGTTCGGTATCGCTGCGCTCTGACTATCATTTTAATGTCCTCGTGCAACCCTATTTGAAAATTATGCAGTGCTTGCATCTTAATGCTGTCGAGAATCGCTTTCTGTTGCTCTTGCGAGTGCCCTTGGCCTTCCTCCATGGCCTCATACAATTCTCGCGCTAGCTTTTCGACTCGGCGCCCGAATTCTTGAGCGCTTTCTCCCGGTTTTTGTTTCAGGGAGTTAAATTCTAGCTGCAGATGAGTCATGCCGCGCTTTCCGAGATATTCCGTTTCTAGCTCGCGTTTTAACTGCTCGAAATCGCGAATATCGCGCGTGTCGAAATCCGTCATGGCCTTTCCCTTGAACTTCGTACATAATATGGCCTCTAGAAGCATCGATTCGTCCGCGGGGTGAATATTTTTTATCGCGTAGGTACTCGCGCTTATAAATTCGCGAACGCGCTCCCGGGATTCGCCGTTTATCTCGGGAATCATGTTGCGGGCTTCCTTTAAACTGAGGAACCCGATATTATTGCCCGGTTGGTTACGAACGTCGCTAATCGTCCGTCCGTATGTGACGTCTAGTGGGCCTTGGCTCCGTAAGCGGTGCCCCATTTCGGTCGGGCGATCGTAAGCGCCGGCTTCTATCCGGCTCACTCGATTCTGTAATTCGCGAATTGCGCGGAGTATTTCTGTGGTGCGATCGAATTCTGCCGCCTCGGCACGTTCCATGCGGTCTCGCATTTCTAGCATTAACCGCAGGACGTCGTTGATCGGGGCGTCTTGTGCTCCTTGGCCCCCTCGTGCCGACTCGGGGGTTCGGCCTTGCTCCATTTCGGACGGTCGCCCGTTAACCGAGGGTCGGAGTCGCGCTATTTCCGCGTCGACCTGCTCGGGTGTCCTCGGCATATCGTGAGTCTCGTCGCGGGGTATATTGTCTTGAGTCGCTCTTCCTTGCTGGCTCATAATGTCCTCCGCGGGCTCTTCGTCTCGTGAAATCGAGACTACTGCTGTAGTTTGTGTCACTGCTCCAGTCTAGCCACCACGCGTCACTGTCTGTGGCGTCTGAATGTGCGTTTGCTTGTGTCGGGGTCAGTCTACCGTCGCCGTTATTATTTTCGCGCGTTAAACTTGCGTCTACCTCGTCGAACGAAAATTCGCGTTCTATTACAACGTTCGGGTGCAGTTCTAGTATTGGCGAGTCATCGTCTGACATTCGCGAGTCTAAATTTTGTCGCACGCGGTCTAACGCTTCGCTAAGGGTACGTCTATTTACGCGTACGGGGCTTCGCAAGGCTATATTCAATCGCGCTCCGCGCTGTCTCGCTGTGCAAGAACGACTCGTTTCGGACGGGACGGGATGGGGTGATTTCGCCGTCTGACATTAAGTTTTACATTGGGCGCTCGCAATATCGAATTGTAACGGACTTACATTAACGCTGTGTATCGCATCTTGTCCGCTTTCGCTGAGTCGTTGTCCTGCTGGGCCGCTTCGCTGCCTCGTTTCGTCTCTGCTTTGCCGCGTCCCTGCGTCGCTGCTTCGCTGCTTGGGCTGGCGAGTCCGTGCGGTAGGTCGGGGCCTTCTCCGGTGTCGCTGATAACACTCGGCGGCTGCTACCGTGGCTTCTCTCGCTCTAGATCTGGCTGGCTGTTCCTCTCTGGGATGCTCTACTGCCTTTTGATGATCCGCTCCTTTTGCAGGCGTAAGTCTGGCAGGATGTCCTCTCGCTCGGTTAGCAGATCCCACCGCTGCCACCAATTGTTGTGCCGCGCCTTGGATCGGGGATCGAGACCGGCACAGGGTTCTTGAGATCCGCCGGATAGGAGGATGAGAGGACACTTATTGGATTTTGCAGTCGAGTTGAATAAACAAATAACTTTATTATCACACTCGTTGACTTTCGCTACCCTGACTTGCGGGTTACAATAGCTTAACTATACGTCGACTCGCGGTACGCGCTCTGGTCTTAGACTGCCCGCCGTTCCTTGGAAGGGCGGGCGTTTTATCGCCTCCGTGTTGCTGACTTAGCAGTCAGCGCTTTTGATTTTAGGATCGGAGGCCTAGCGATCGGAATGTCCATATATGGGCATAACCGCGGCTCGTGCTGGCCTTCGTGTCAGCGGTCCTCGTCGCTAGGGTCGAGTTTCTTACCGGCGACGGCTCGTAGTTGCTAGGTGCACTAATTAATATATAATACGTTGTGCGCTCACAACAGAAGGGTTTCTAATCTTTCAGCACTTGCTAAAAAATTATTAAAAATTCCTGCCTCTTCTGCTGAATTAGAAAAGTTGTTTTCCAATTGGTCATACGTTCATACGTTTTTGAGAAATCGACTATTGAATGAAAAATCTAAAAAACTTGTGGATATATACTATACACTAAAAACTATGGAGAAACATTCGGAGTTATGTCGAAACAATGTATTTTTAGATCCGTTTAATTAATGTTTTTATGTAATAATAAACAGTATCTCCTATTTAAATTATTTTTAAAAATACAATTAATTCAAAAAATTAGTACAAAATATTTTAATTAAAAGTGACTACTTTATTATAGTATCACAACTACAGAGTATTATCAAAGCATCGTACAAAATATATATATATGTAACTTACATGTTTAAACAGCGCACACTTATGTTCTTACTTTACATCACAGAACAATGTTTACACATATGTGTTATTTGTATTATATCTTTAGCTTAGCTTTATATTATAAATCACAGGATTCGCAGGACAATTTCACTTATAATTTATGTTTTTCATATTGTATCTTAAAATACTCACTAATATCACAAAAACATTAGTTATATATTTATTATAAAATAAATATGCAATAAAACAAAAAATTGTAACGATGCGCCCCCCAAACCAAGGCATCGTTCTCCGGCTACCATCCGCCGGATGCCGCCCGACCGACTTTCCGTCGGGCGAGGACAGGGCGCGGTGCGCCCACCTTTTTTAAACATTTGAAACGCACCGTGTGCGCGGGGAAACCGCCGCACCGGTGCCTTCCCGCGCGACGCCGACGAGCGCCGACGGGGGGAGCACGGATCGCGCCGCTCCCGCCGCCGCGCGGCGCGCCTGACGATCGGCCTCCCCTCCCGCCGAGCACGCCGCACCGAGCGGCATATAAACCGGCGCGCTCGACGAGACGGGACCCTTTTCGCTCCGACTTTCCGACCGAAAACCTATCCGAAACTCCTAGGGCGACACGCAAGCCGAGGTCCAGAGTGTGGGTCTCGAGTGAGTGTTCTCAAGTGTCCCCGAACACCCTCCTCCGTCCCGACGATTACGGCCAGACGCGGTCGAGCGTGCTCAGCCCCGCAGAGAGGGTTCTCACGACCGTAACGCCGGGACCTCGCCATCCTGAACAATCGCGCGCCCCGCCTATACGAAGTGCACGTGCACTCGCGACCGTTGCATACGCCGGCGACGAGATTACCGTTGTAGCATACCGCGATCCGCGTTGTATCATACCGCGATCCACATTGTATTATACCGCGATCCCTGTACCGCGGCCCGCTCTACCGTTGCATTATTCTGTTCGTACCGTTGTATATACCGCGATCCCGTCTCTGCACCGCGTTCCGTTCTTACCGTTGCATTATTCCGTTCGTACCGTTGTATTATACCGCGATCCACATTGTATTATACCGCGATCCCGTCTCTGTACCGCGTTCCGTTCTTGCCGTTGCATTATTCCGTTCGTACCGTTGTATTATACCGCGATCCACATTATACCGCGATCCACGAACTGCTGTACCGAGTCTGTATAGTACCACCGCATTGCGAGAGAATATAATAAACGATATTTTGTACAGTGCGAATTGGTTATTGTCTCTGGGCCTGTTATCGAACCCCTGATCCAGAAATCCCGTCCGCGTTCGATAAAGTCAGGCCGTTACAAAATAATATATATATATTTGTCGCATTATGACATATATATTACTCCTAAAACGTAAAAGTATTTATTTTTCTAATTAACGATAATATTTTGTAATCTCTTTGGAGTAACATCTTTTATTTGGTAGAAAACTAAAAGTATTTTTTTTTTAATTGTTATATTTCTTTCGATCAATACTAGTGAGTTTCAGGAATATCAAGTAAAATAAAAAATAAAACAAGAATATATTATACATATTATGCTAAAGCTAAATAATATTAAAAATTTATAATTTTAGTTTGCTGATTCATTTAACTTTAAAGTGTAAAAAAGACATTTAATTTTCTCTTGCTGATCTTGTGTTAAATTATTCTGAGTAATCTTGTTCATATTTACACAAGGAACGCATGCAGGAATTTGAAGTAGTTTTTGCGCAAGTTTGGCTAATTTCTCCGTATTTACGTTCTGCTACTGTCCAAAAACACCATAACGTCATCAACATTTTTTTCAAATAATTTCGAAAATATTTCCACTTGTGACACGTATTTCGTGTACTGTATCATACCTCTCCTGACAAATTATCAACAAAAAATTCCTCAACCATATAACCATACAGAGCATACTTATTATTTTCGATAAAAAACACGACCCTTGTACTTAGGATTTAAGTAATTACCTGCTAAATTAACAGGACTGACAACAGATTTTAGTACATTATTGAGAATATCAGTATAATCGTACATTGTTATTAGATTCATTAAGTTGTAACCAATATTGAATAGCATCTGCGATGTTGCATTGTATATCTAATAATTTACTTTTCAAGTTTTCGATTTCTAGAGAAAATTCAATAAGTTCTTTAATTTCTTGTTCAAAGGAGTCGTCAAATATCAATTGCAATATATCTGTGGCAACCTTAAAGCTTTGCCCTACAATCTCTTTCATACTTTTTAAGTTTTTTGAGCATGATTCAAGAGCAGCACGGTAATTGTCCCATGAATCAGAATTATACAATACGATATTTTTCCCTCCTAAATTTATAATCCTCGATTCAATGCACTTAAATGCTCCTAATAATTTACTTACTTTTGTTATCAACTCAGGACGAATAAGAAGCTTCTGTATTGATCTTATATATTGCGTGTGACACTGAAAAATTAAAATTTCTATTTCCGTGTTTTCTAAATCTAAATTAACGCTAATTTTATCCGACATTGTCACTTCCAAATTGTAAACAATAGTGTGAATTTTCATTTTCATATTTTCGTATGTATATTTTATACATTTACGAATAAACATATCTAAATTAAGTTTCAATTCACATTCATTAGTTTCCGTACACTTATTTACATCAACAAATACATATTTGTTTTCAACGTTGCGGAGTAGACCTATTGTTGTAGACTCGTCGACTTTTAACAGTAATAATACCGGAACTAATTTACTTTTGAACGAGTCAGTTGTGAAAAACTTTTTCA
>JASTWP010003563.1:0-21823 GCA_030770255.1 Temnothorax ravouxi
CCGTGTTTATGCTGCTGTCGCTGTCGTAGTCGACCAGCGCGTCTTGGCCTTCTTCCTCCACCAGAAGTTTACCTGTCTCTTTTTCCATCTATATCGGGATTCAAATATCAATCGAACATTAGCATTTCTCTTTTGACAGGATAAACCAACATTCTTATTGACATATAATAATTTAATTTCTATCACCAAATTTCTTTCAGCGATAAAATAAAAACACAATGCTTATGAGGCTATATAGAACGCACTGCAATTCACAACAGCCCCAAAGCGAGAAACCACGCGCCTCTGCAGGACTATCCGCACGCGCACACCACTGTCCGTTGCGATCCCCAGCACTGCTGAAAAGATCTATGGGAGCTCGGGTTGATCACGCACGCGTACGGGGCCCATACAAATTTACGCGGCCTCCCTGAACAGTAATCAAGCTACACCGCACAGCAAGTCATGCTCAATCACCGACCCGATACACATCGATTTCAAAAAAAATAAACTCATACAGAGTCATATAGAGTTTTATACATACGCATATCATGTTTACACATATACCGTAATCTAGCCATCTAACATACGCATACATTTACATGTATCGTAATCTAGCCATCTAGCATCGATGCCATATTGTTAGTCGAAATCGATTGTGTTTGTGCGCGCCCAGCAACAAGTTCCGCGCGTTGAAAAAACAAATGACTCGCGCCGTTCGCGATCGGACTTGCACGCGCACGTCGCTTTTCCCGCCAGCCTGTTACTAAGCGGCATATATCTATCTCTTTCCATCTCACACATCTATCTCTTTCTATTGTACATATCCTTTTTTTTTTTAATTTCATCATTTTCTACTTCTATCAAATATCAAAAGATTTTGTCTTTTTCTAACAGCATTTATCGAACGTTCTTATTAACTGGGAATCTCTACTTCTGTACTATACTTTATGTTCGAGATTTCGTTCACGTTACACCATCCGCTCAGATGGCAGCATCGACCGGACACGACCGGCCGGAGCAACGCGGCAGGTTGCGCAAGCACGGGCGCGCTCGTCGCCGTCTTCTTCCTCGCGATACACACAGTCGTACTAATGGCCGCGCATTGACCTGACGTGCGACGAGTGCTTTCACTTACTTGAGGATTACTTTTGAATGAAGTGTCTATCAAAGTGACCGAAGGTGTCTAGAGACTCTCTTACAGTGTAAAGCGACTGCTCATCTAGCTCAAATCAGGTGCATCAACACGACGACTCAGACTCACACGGGCGCGAGTGCCGACCGCCACGTGTCACACCGGCTCACGGGCAACTCACCACAAGGACAGGCAATTAGTACAATTGTCTAGCCCGCTCACAGACATTATAACGGACCTCTCATTAATACGCCGCTCATCAAATCTCAGGTCAGATGTATATTTTTGACGGATTAAAGACGGCTCAGACTGTGGTCTGAGTTACACATAAAAGTGCCAGAGTAATTAATTAACACCTTCCACGCGCGTCCTTCTCATCCCGCTTCCATCGTCGGGAAATACAGCGATTTCGCAAACACTTTATCTCTATCTCTCAAAAGACAAAAAGAATTTGTCTCCTTCTAACTTCTAACGGCATTTATCGAACGTTCTCATTAGCTGAGAATTCTCTCGTTTTGCTCGTCAGCGCAACGAAGAATATTATTTACTTACCCTCTAATCTTCTAGATGCTTCTATTTCTCTTGTGCCCTTCACCGGCGTTTCACACACTTCGTACGCACGTTCGTGCTACGTTCCTCACGCAGGGGAATCGTACCCTGGGCCCATAACCTATTGGAAATATCGCTTGGAACGCTACGGGATGTGGCGAGATGGGCAGGAAATAATCTCTTCTATATATTTCAACACTCTGAGTACACTATTTATTCTATATCACACAAGAACACAAGAACACAATACGTCTTGACTCTACGATGGTCAAGGCTCTTCTGCACACGACCGTGACGACCGCACGCACGCGTGGCGCTCCGATGTGCGCGCCACACAGGAGCTGCCCTCTCTAGAGGCGGGAGCGCATCGCTCGTTCAAAGCCCGGCTCTCAATAATAAGAAAATATTTTATAATTTTTTTAATATTTATATTTTTTATTTAGTTGACAATTATATAAAAATACTTTACAATATACTGTTATATACATATAAAAGGAAATTATTTATTTATTAACACACACACACACACACACATATGAAATGTACTGTGTATTGTATACATATACCTACATATATTTATAAGAGTGTTACCATATATAAGAAAATATTTTATAATTTGTTTATTATTTCAAACAAATTATAAAATATTAATAAAAAGATACAAATATTGAAAAAATTATAAAATATTTTTTTATTTATGGCAACTCATATGCTAATTTCTGTTTTATCTTTCATACACTTTTAGCTATTACCATCTCGTCGATGATAAAAGATTTGTACATTTCTGATGATAAAACAGTGATTATATAAGGTAAAACTCCTTCTTTCGGAATATAGTCGAATAGCCAAAACAGTCGATAATGTCAGTATTCTTCAATTACCACCGGGCCCCCGGGCAGTCACGAAAATTTACCCAGGGTTGTCGGTCTTTAATAGTATCTCGTCGGTGGTATTGTGGATTTACCGAGAAATGTATTTGTCGACGGACAATAAAACTCTCCAGGTGTTATGTTCATCTCATCCACAATAACAATGCAATCTTTATCTGTATTGTTTTTAAATTGAGCTACTTTGAGTTTCAAAAATTTAAATATTTTATTAGAAATACCAGGTAAAAACTTTAAATTTTCTAAATGACGTCTTAGAGTACGAAGAGAAGGCAATGGATAATTTTTTCGAAGTAATTCTTCGTACCCATGCGATCCGCAAGCAAACTTTAAACCATAAGCTGTGGTTAATGTCGTTACACCAACGCGGCATTTTTTTGTATATAATCAAAAGTTTAATCTTGTTGTGTTTGTAGGAATACACGGGACAACTGAATAAATTGATAACCGTATTGCTCGATACTTCTATATTTGGTTAGGTATACATGCGTACGTTTTCGAGCGCGGAACCACAGGATCTCCATCGTATGATTCCCCCACTCCTCATCTTCCCGGTCGCTCGCGCATACTCGTTTACATGAAAAGCTCTAGCATCTTCCGAATCGCAAGCGCGGGAACTTCAATTAAAGCAACACACATATAACACTCTCCTTGCTAAAAGAAATACATTTGTTCGGATTCAAGGAGAGACAAAAAAAAGAAAACTGCATAATGAAGAATGAAGTGACAAAGTAATAAGAACGTTAATATAATACAACGCTTGCCCGATTGGTTTCGTTTCTGTTTACTTTAGTTGGACTTCGTAGTCCTTAAAACGCATCGGTAAATTATGAGGTCTTAGTGGCCTTCCAGCTCGTTGTGGAGTCTCCGCTATAGGCTCTATGGCTCTATCTTGGGGTACATTCGGTCTGTAGGATGGATGGACGAATTTGGAAATAACTTACGTGCTAAGCTTACTGCCATCAATGACACTGCAGCACCACTGTCAATTTCGAATTTGACTTCCTTATCGTTAACTAGAAGCGTTGTAAATATTTTCTCTCGGAATTGCGCATGTTCCAACTGTAATATTTCCGTGACTGCATTCGTTTCACGATTACGCTGAAAACAGACCTTCTGTAAATGACCACACTTACCACAAGAGTTACATTTGACATTTTTGTTTAACGAACATTTAGAAGCTAAGTGATTTTGTCCGCATCTGTAACATGATACTGAATTATTCGCAGAGCATGTATATGAATTTTTTGTCTTGCCTATATTAGGCTTATTATTCGCTTTACGTATGTTTGTATTATTGTTCGCTTTATTAGACTTATCTGTATTATTCGAACGACGCGTAACTCGCTTCGCTGTGTGCACCAGGCCTACTTCCATTTCTCCTTGGAGTTGCAGTGCCCCTTTCTCCGACAATTCCATGGTTGTGGCTACCTGCGTTGCTTTGTCCAGTGTCAGGTCCGGTACTTCCAGTAGGCGTGCTTGGATCCTTTTGTTGGCCAATCCGAAGACTAATTGATTTCTCAGGGCCGTCCTGAGGTAATCCCCGAACTTACAATGTAAGCTCAGTTTTTGTAAGGCTGCCAGGAATTCCTGTATCGACTCGCCTTCCTTCTGCTTGCGCTGGTGGAACTTGAAATTTTCTGCTATTTCAAGCGGTGGTGGATCGTAAAAACCCTTCAAAATCGTGACCAAGGTGTCGTAATTCGTCTCGAACGGACTTTGCGGCGCTAGCCGGTCACAGAGGACATCGAAGGACGTTGGTCCGACGTAATGAAGTAAATATGGCGCTCGCGCTTCCTCCTTGATCGAGAATATTCGAAACGCTGCCTCGAGCCTCAGAAGCCATCGCGATAGATTGGTACTTGTAGAATCGAATGGCTCAATTGTAAATGTATTGGGTACTTGCCCAGTAGTCGCCACAGCCATACTTGCTATATAATTATCCGTGTATAACGTATTCCGATTACTGGCCGTAGCACGTGGTCCGCTTAGACGGTTAACTCGTTTCTCGTCTCAGTATTCCGGGAGCCAATTATCCCATCCTCGTCGCCAATTTGTTGTGTTTGTAGGAATACACGGGACAACTGAATAAATTGATAACCGTATTGCTCGATACTTCTATATTTGGTTAGGTATACATGCGTACGTTCTCGAGCGCGGAACCACAGGATCTCCATCGTATGATTCCCCCACTCCTCATCTTCCCGGTCGCTCGCGCATACTCGTTTACATGAAAAGCTCTAGCATCTTCCGAATCGCAAGCGCGGGAACTTCAATTAAAGCAACACACATATAACAAATCTGATCTTTGTTAAATAGCTTATTTATAGCTTTCACCGTTCGTACATCCTGTTGTAGTCTCTTCAGTTTTATTTTTATTTTCTGCAACTGTATATTTATTCCTCTTCTGCTTCTCTGACTTTGCAACAAAAGCTTCTCCATTCTTTCCAATCTTTGTTTATATTCAAGAAATGTCTTAGGATTTAACGCCAACTCAGCTTTTTCATTTTCTTCTTCTTTACACTCCTCTTTCACGTTATTTTGTGGCAGTTCCGAAATCTCGACTGTATAATTTACTTGGTTCGTGCTTGTTGGCAAATTCTCTTCCTGGACAGAAACTTCTTGAAAAACAGAAAATATATTGTTATTATTTATCTGTTGTAAATAAAAAAAACTTGTATTTATTTAAAAAGAGAAAGATATTCAAATATTTTTACATAGTAATGTAAATAAGTTACAGATTTTAATTTAATTGTATCATGAATTTGAATCATTACTTTGCTGACAATTATTATTTTGTATCATTACTGTTCGGATTTGAGCTGCTTCTCCAAATATTGTGGGTATAGCTTTCCATTTTAATTTTTTAGTTCCATCTATTCTTACTTTCTCCCATTGATCGTCATCAAAATGAACCTATGCGAAGAACAAAATAAAAAAATATAAAATATAGAAAAAATGTGTGTGTGTGTGTGTGTGTGTGTGTGTGAATATATTACATAACATACTTCACACAAACGCGAATCTTTTTTGGGCTGCCAGTTATTACGTCCTATATTATTTATCCACACAGTTCGTACTTCGTTCTCTTTCGGAAAGCTACACATTTTAATGTTCTGTGTGGATGTATTTTTGCAATTTTCAGCTGCACAATAAGGCATTTTAATACTGCAATAATAAAAGATAAGTTAATATAACCTATATACCTATATAACATATGTGTAGGTTATAATAACCTACACATATGTTACAAAGGACCCCGCACAAAATTATAAGGATTTTGGACCTCACTGAAAATTTCTGAAACTTTGATATGTTACAGGTTATGACCTCCTGATCAAAAGTCCTCATGGGTGCAAGACTCAAAAATGGATAGATTTTGAGATATAGAGGTTAGAAAGTTATCAACTGCCTCTACGAGCGCCACTCGGCGCGCGTATTTTTATGACTGTATTCGTGTGTGTTTATGTGTGTGTGTGTGTGCATCTTAGTAACCACAATAAATAAAAATGACTAACGTTGATCGTTGTTGATCAAGTGATTCCCAGATTGGTTGGCGAACTTTCACATTGGGAGTACTGATTGTTTTCTTGATTTTTGCCTCAGTTTAAAAATGGTTTGTCTATGTATGTACTTGAACGTGAAAATATATTTTCAAGCAGTATCTTTTACTACGTTGAAGATTTCTAATGGCCAGTCTACAATGAGTCGTTAGTCGTTAATCAGATGTCGGAAGAAATAGTTATAAGCGTATCATAAGGCAACCGGAGGCTTGTAATCGGTGATCGTAAGAGATGGCATTTGGCCAATCGCTTATGATTGCCGATTACAGACTTCTGATCGCCTTATGACACGTTTATGATTTTTTCCGACTCTCTTCCGACATCTGACTAACGACTAACGACTCATTGTAGACTGGCCATTAGAAATCTTCAACGTAGTAAAAGATACTGCTTGAAAATATATTTTCACGTTCAAGTACATAGATAAACCATTTTTAAACTGAAGCAAAAATCAAGAAAACAATCAGTTATCCCAATGTGATGGTTCGCCAACCAATCTGAGAATCACTTGATCAACAACGATCAACGTTAGTCATTTTTATTTATCGTGGTTAACTAACTAAGATGCGCACGCACGCACACACGCATACACGCGCGCACACACACACACGCGCTCGCGCGCGCACACACACACCACGCGCGCACGCACACACACACACATAAACACACACGAATACAGTCATAAAAATACGCGCGCCGAGTGGCGCTCGTAGAGGCAGTTGATAACCTTCTAACCTCTATATCTCAAAATCTATCCATTTTTGAGTCTTGCACCCATGAGGACTTTTGATCAGGAGGTCATAACCTGTAACATATCAAAGTTTCAGAAATTTTCAGTGAGGTCCAAAATCCTTATGATTTTGTGCGGGGTCCTTTAATTGTATTGATTTGTACAAATTTCATGCATTTATCTATTTAATTTTTAAAACATGTTAATCACAAGAAACACACAAACTCACTTGCTTCTCTTTTAACAAACTTCGTAAACTTTATAATCATCACTTTTACGCGCACATCTACGGATCATCCCAACCAAGGAAACTTCCGGTTTCATCCCATATATGGCGGAACCAATCCGAAATCAGATGGGCGGTGTCCAGACTCTTCTTATAGGGACTCTAAGGGTGCCTCCCCATGCAGGACGGAATCTCGGAAAACGGAATCTCGGAATCATTCTGATTGGTTAGTCCCATGAGGCTATTGAATAGTCTCATGGGACTAACCAATCAGAATGATTCCGAGATTCCGTTTTCCGAGATTCCGTCCTGCATGGGGAGGCACCCTAAGGGTGCTGTCACATGGCAGTCAGAAATTCGGAAAACGGAATCTCGGAAAAGTAACGGAGAGGGGGTCAACCAATTAGAGTCAGCTCGATCGGTGCGATTTTTCAAGGGCCGGGCTCCCCATGGAACGACTTTTACGGAAAACTAAATGGCATTCTAACCTTAACATATTTTTAAATTAAAGAAATTTTTATATAATTTTAGAGTATAATAAAAAATACGTCAAAGCTTTATTTTTTAATAGACTCTACTACTACGGTAAGTATCTTTTTTCTTCTAAAACAATAAAAATAATTTTTTCAATTTTTCTTAATCCGGAAATATCAGTCCATGGGGAGCCCAGTCACAAAAATTTCGGACTGACAAGTCCGCAATTTTTGCATGTCTATAATTTCGAAAAAATTATTTTTGTTTTAGAAGAAAAAAGATACTTACCGTAGTAGTAGAGTCTATTATAAAATAAAGCTTCGACGTATTTTTTACTATAATCTAAAATTATATAGAAATTTCTTTAATTTAAAAATATGTTAAGGTTAGAATGCCATTTAGTTTTCCGTAAAAGTCGTTCCATGGGGAGCCCGGCCCTTGAAAAATCGCACCGATCGAGCTGACTCTGATTGGTTGACCCCCTCTCCGTTACTTTTCCGAGATTCCGTTTTCCGAATTTCTGACTGCCATGTGACAGCACCAGGGTTGGGCACGTATTATACACAACGTATTATATGTACAGTCGCGGACAGAAAGGTTGTCCGAGTTTTCGTGATAGGTTTTGGAACGCACTCTAACCTGTGAGCGATGATAGCCCCTGCTGTCAGACTTGCGCAGCGACGCATTATTAGAGCATACAGATCATGTATACGAGGTGTCAAATAAGTAAGAAGGGCAGCTAGCAGGAAAGGTAAGATATATTAATTAAATTAATATATAATACATAAGGAAAATAAATAGGTTAAAGTAAATGTAATACAAGTATAAAAGAGAGAAATTACAGAAAATCTTCCTAATGTGTATTACGACAAATATATAAAATTATTATAAATAATTGTATTATCTATAAATTATTATCAAATTATTATAAATTATTATAAGTATTTTATAAACGTAAGTATATTAATATGTATTTTATTATGTTATCTTTATATTTTTCAGATAATCGGACGTTGCATTAAAATAATCAGCTTCACGCGAGTCGTCAATGGAATTACACGACGAGCTGCTGGACGAAGTGCTGTAAACAATTAAAGAATTAATTAATGAACAATAGAGAGATTATCGAGTCCGAACAAAGTGACACTATGTAAGTTATTTATCTCGTAGTAAATATCTATAATTTATATCTGATGTAAAACTTGAAATAATTATCACTTACTATTTGTGCAATTCTAGGTATTCGACGATGCTTGTCGTTTGCAGCTCAGCTGCATTTTGTTGATAATATTGAACGTCTACTACATTACGGCCTGCAATTAGACCAAAATGCTGTAATCTGACATTGCAAGCACTTTTGGTATTAGTGAATAAATCGCCGCCATCTGGTCGCAAATTGTTGATTCTGTGCCCTTCTAGTTGCAGGTAAAATTAGAACTTTCTTTTTTCAGGAAATAAAATTATTAAAAAACATATACACACATATATTCTTAATAATATATTTCTTTTTGCAGACAAGTTTTAGATGATGTAGATTTACCTCCAGCATTTAATACCATCCGTGTCATGCTATAATTTGTCAACCCCTGATTATCTGTGAAACGTGTTGGAAGAAGTTGATCTCTTCTCAAAACACGAAATGGCTTTCTTGCATGCAGAGCTTCAAGAAAAAAGGTAAGTTTTTAAAATTCTTATTGACAATTTTATTCAGACAATATATGTGATGTAGTCTGAAATACCTATATGACACGTAGGGCAAATATTTTGTTATAGACATATCTATCATTGTATTTTTTTTTATAATATATATTTTATTATATATTTTATCATAATGTATTTTATAATTTCAGTGTATTCATCGGTATTAAGAAATTGCTCTGCCTAATAGATATAAAACGTTAAGTGGAACCAAGTTACAAAGTCGCAAAATTCTTATCGAAATTAGAAGAAAAAGGTGGTAGAGGGAGAGAGAGAGAGAGAGAGAGAGAGAGAGAGAGAGAGAGAGAGAGAGAGAGATAATATTTATTATGCCCAAGAAAAACTAAAGGGCAAAGATTAACAATACAAAAAAAGAAAAAAAGATAACAAAAGTGCATGCTCTCACTTGCACAAATCAGTTAAGTGTAGAGCACAACTTAATAGCAATTACAACAGTATACACTGTAAAAGAACTAGAACTAACGCAACTTAAAAATAGGAACAATGTAAGTACAGTTAAACTAAAACTAATATCAAGAATAAAACGCAATATAACTTACAAGCTGATAAGAGGGAAAGACACCATCAAAAGCCTCGCGCCAGCAATCGATATCATGCAACTTCACGTGCTAACAGATACGCTTTGAGAAGACCTTTGAAGGAGACAAATGAAGGAGCAGAGGTAATATTAATAGGAAGAGAATGCCAAAAATATATAGCTGAAAGATGAAAGGAGTTTCTATAGGTGGTAGTTCTATGGCAAGGAATTTGAAAGGTTTGGGATGCAACAAGACGGCGGTCAGATCTCCTCAACTGCGGATCAAGCAAAGCGAAATTATCACGAAGATACGAGGGAGAAGCGCATGTAAAGTATTCGAAACATTTGACAGCCAAGAAAGTATAACCTCCTGTTTTCAACTGTAAGCCACCCCAATTGTCGCCTGAACGGAGTAATATGTTCGTCACGCTTGAGATTCAAATATAAAGCGAATGCAACAATTCACAAGTCTCTGTAACAAGGTGTTCAGTTCTCCAGTCAAACCATGATAGACTAGGCAGCAGTAGTCAATGTGCGGCATAATTAAAGCCAAAACCAGCCTTATCCTTAACCTTGTGGACAAAGAGTTTTTGTTAAACTTAAGCTTGTACAAAGAATAATGCACCTTTTGAGAGACGTGCAAGATATGCTTTTTCCAGGATAGATTAGATGTAAAAATTACACCCAAATTCTTAGCTTCGTTTACAAAGGGTAAAGGCGTATGGTTAACAATAATAGGAGGTAAACAATGGAGGTCGATATCATTGATATAAGCCTGACTACCAAATACAAGTACCTTAGACTTTGCAGGATTGAGCTTAAGACCATTTAACGTAGCATAGTCGAAAATAGCATTTGCATCCCTTGAAATCAACTCAAGACCATGCAGAATGTCGGCGCGAGTACACTGGAGATAAATTTGTACATCATCAGCGAACAACATATGACAGACAAAAGACAGGAAACTGCCGATATCATTTATATAAAGAGCAAATAAAAGTGGGCCAAGTACAGAGCCCTGAGGGACACCAGTCGACGTGAAAAGCCACTCAGAAAAATTACCTTCATCATCAAATACAGCCTGAGAGCGACCAGTAAGGTAAGAAAAAATCCACGCGAGAACCTCATCAGAAAAACCGATTTCTTTCAGTTTGATAAGCAAACGAAGATGTGGGACCGTATCAAACGCTTTACTGAAGTCAAATAGAATCATGACTGTAATGAGTCTTTTATCAATTCCCATTCTAATGTCATCACAGACACGTAAAAGAGCAGATTGCGTATTGAAACCGGAACGATACGCAGACTGTCTGGGATTCAGCAGGTTATGTTCATTCAAATAGTCGGAGATCTGTGAGGCCACCAAGCGTTCAAGAATTTTTGACATTTCAGGAAGGTTGGCAATAGGTCGCGTATCAGACGGTGACAGTGGAGTGCGAATCTTTGAGAGAGGGCGAATCAACGCACGCTTCCAAGATGAAGGAAATATGGAATCATTAAGTGAACGATTAAAAAGAGGAATGAGCCACTGAGAGATAATGGGCCAAGCAATACGAAGAACATAAAGCGGGATGCCATCATAGCCAGACGCGTAGGAGTGAAGAGGTCCATTAAAGATGAGTTTGTAAACCGAGTCCGGCTGTATAGTAGAGAAAACAAATTCAGGACGATGAGAAGTACAAGAAACTGAGGCGATGGCAGAAATAAAGTCGGCATATGTGCAAGGCAAAGACGTGCTGGACACTGAGACATAGTAAGAGTTAAGTTGATCGGGTGTAAAAAAGCGGAGAGGAGAAACCGACGTGGATTTAACCAATCCCAGACGAGCAAGTTCTCTCCACATTTTAGCGGAGTCAGTAACATTGGTAAGGGAAGCCAAGTGAAACTCACTTTTAGCACGCTTGATGTCATTGTTAAGCTGGTTGCGAAAGTGACGGTATCTAGCATAACCCAGTAGACTGCCTGAATGTTTGGCCTGCCTGTACAACTGATTACGAGTGCGGAGCCGGCATCTCAGTTCGTCCGTAAGCCATCGAACAGGAGGCTTCCTGATCACGGACACACGGGCAGGAGCAAATATATCAAGTGATTCAAGTAAGATACCGGACAGCCAGGCACAAAGCTCATCAACATCAGAAGGGTAGCCCGCTACACTCTGAACGTTTACAGCAATAGCGTCGAGATGTTCAAGGAACGCAGAGGCATCAATGCTCCTGTAACCACGTCGCAGGATAGATTGATCAAGGTCAAGCTTACGATCAAGTGAGTACGACAATTCCAGTAGATCATGACCGGCGATGAATGGACTCAAGGATTTAGCATATGCAAGAACCCTAGCACCATCATCAACAACTAAAACATCCAGCCATGAGTCAGAAGTAGCAGTATGAAAAGTAGCATCAGAGTTGACAATGGTTAAGGATAAGCCAGACATTAGCTCACGCAAATAATTCCCCTCATAACAATCGGTCAAAAGATTGCAATTTAGATCACCGCCAATAATAATATTTTTATATAAATGAGAGACACCAGTAAGTGATTCAACAAATTCATTTAAAAGAGTGCCCTTAGGTCTCCTATATACTGACACAAACAATACTGCCTCATCACTCGGCAAACGAATTTCAATCATGATATATTCAGGAGCACTAAACTCAGTCCCAACAGAGGTTGCAATTAACCTGACTTTTAACGAATTATGCACGTAGCAAGCAACGCCACCGCCCACACGCCCCACCCGGTCGTGACGAACAAGAAAGTATCCATCCAAAGCCACAAGATCGTCCGACACACCCGCATGAAGCCACGTTTCAGATACAGAAATTATATGATGAGAATTGGTACTAAAATGTAAGCGAATAAAGTCGATATGCCCACGAAGAGAGTTGGCGTTAAACTGCGCAATGCGGAGCGAAGAAGGATTACATGCTGAGTCGTGTCGGACAATCATAGGCAACGGACGAACCAGCGAGACGCGTCAGGCCAGCTTAGCAAGATCAGCGTCAGAGTCGATACAGATAATGGGCTGTCCGTCAGAAGACCTCACGCATATATGGCCATTTCTGATCCAAACATACTTATAGGCGTTCTCCTTAGCAATACGCTTGACCCGCTGCAGCAAGTCATACGTGCACTTAGGGAGCAGTACGTTAACGTATACATGTCGATCAGAACCCGTATCAAATATATCACGCTGCTTGAGAATACCCTTTTCACGCTTTTTCGAAATTATGGCGTCGCACACAGTACCAGAAGCAAGAGTGACAATCATCGAACTTGACGCCGAAGCCACCCTGGAACTGCAAGAGAGAGAGAGAGAGAGAGAGAGAGAGAGAGAGAGAGAGAGAGAGAGAGAGAGAGAGAGAGAGAGAGAGGGAGGGAGGGAGGGAGGGAGGGAGGGAGGGAGGGAGGGAGGGAGGGAGGGAGGGAGGGAGGGAGGGAGGGAGGGAGGGAGGGAGGGAGGGAGGGAGGGAGGGAGGGAGGGAGGGAGGGAGGGAGGGAGGGAGGGAGGGAGGAGGGAGAGAGAGAGAGAGAGAGAGAGAGAGAGAGAGAGAGAGAGAGAGAGAGAGAGAGAGAGAGAGAGAGAGAGAGAGAGAGAGAGAGAGAGAGAGAGAGAGAGAGAGAGAGAGAGACGTTTATTTCATTTCCAGCTGCGTTACTTTTGGTAGTAGAGATAAAGCAAAGAAATATTTTTGAGCATAGCTTATTGTTTGAAATTTAGATCGCTCAAGCTGGAGCGACTTTGCTTATCCCCCAAAACGAACTCTCTCAAGTACTATTTTATTACATATATTTAAACGAATGTCAGTTTTGTAAATTACAGACATGAATATCATATTTTCGTATAAGATTTTCATATAGCAAGTAACTTTTATGTCATCTTAATTTGATTTAATTTAGTTTATTTTGATTAACTCTAGAAATCCAATTTCTTCATTTTGCAGATTTTTAACGGCTCAAGGCTTCTGGGTACTTGCCGCGACCATGTTATATTGTGACATTACAAATCAGAAATGGCACGCTGAAAATCTTTGTGTGCTATTTTAAAACAAAAATATTTAAGTGAAAAACACTTTAAATCGCTTTATAATACATTTATAAAATGTTCTGAAAACTACTCTTTTTCCTTGACAGTTAATAAACAGCCGTAAAATGAATATGATACGAAGTCTGGTCATGCTTGTTGCACAAGCGCATGACTAGGTTCCGTATTACATTCATCATTTTATGGCTGTGTATTGACTTTCCAGAGAAAAGGATATTTTTTGGACATTTTATACAGCGGTCTAAGGGCGGCAGTGTGGTAGAGCGTCTAGTGGTAGAGCGCCAGACTCGTAATCTGAGGAACCAGGTTCGAGTCCACTAGAGCCATGTAAACATGGAATGTTTTTCCGAAGCTGCACCCCTCCGTGCAAGATAGGCTCTTCTGCGGAGCAAACTGGGCTCTGTCTTTCGGAAAGAGATGTTAAGCCGTTGGGTCCAAAGGGTTAAAGTGAGAGGAGAAAGAGTATAGTAGTGTAAACCAAGGTAGCAAAGTGACGTCAAATGACGTCTTAATAACGTCTTACTCTACCGCAGGTTCGGACATTTGGTTCACGCACTCGGTCGAGCGGCCGGTGGTGCGAAGCTACCATCCGTGGGATTATGTCTGAACGCCTCTAAGGCCGTATCCTCTCTAGTCAAAGGTGGCAATGATATCTCTAGGAGTCTCGTGAGTCGTTATTAAGACGTCATTTGACGTCACTTTGGTACCTGGGAAGGTTTGGGTAACGTTCCTTATAAAAACGTCTTGCAAATCCTGCGGGGATAAGCAATAAAGATAGTTTATACAGCGGTCTAAAGTGTTTTTTGTATCCAAATATTTCTTTATTTCAAAATAGCACATAAGAATTGTCAGCGTGTTATTTCTTCGCCTCTGACGATTACGCCAATGTCATTTATTGCTATTTAAAAGTTTGATGATAATTCTTAATTTATCTTATTTCTAAATTATAATCAGGATTATAACGTAGATTAATGAGAAAGGCGCGTCTCACATATATATATGTTGTACTTTTATTTTTTTTTAGTACGATTTAAGATAGATCAATAGTAGTGTAATTTGTTATTAGGATATATCAGTTGCGACGATTGCTAATTATTAGCGAACAATAAGTGTTTGGCGCTCGCCAAATTGTATATATAGTTCTCCTTAGTTTAGTTATGTACATACTATTTTGATTATCTCTCGTTAACGTATTTCGGGACTCGCGCGAAACGTCGGCGGATCGCGATCGACACGCGTAATCGATGTTTCCGCGACTCACCAATCGGTGCTGCCCTCGTTCACCCCACGAGGGCACCCGTCTAACGAAGAGGCAAGTACTCCCGCTCCCGACACTTACAGCGCCGGAGCACGAACACTCTCTCACAAGAAGTCCTTCGTTTAACACGTCTCGGGGTGCACACGCACTACGCTATACCGTCGGATTCCGAGATCCAGAAGGTTTCGCCAGATCGACGGCCTTCCGTGCTTGCTTGCTTTGCTGCCTGCCTTGCTTTGCCCCGCTGTTTGCTTGCTGCCTGCCTTAGCCCGCTGCCTTGCTGCACGTGCCACCCACGAGCTTGCACGAGACGGATCCTCGAGGAGACGACGGCATCCCGAACGGTGAGTCGCATGCCTTTTACATCGATTCTCGCTTTCTATTCGCTTTGGGGAGGCATTACACACCTCCCCTGGTCCTTCGAGTCACGCTTATCGCAAATCCGGGACGGCTCCACCGCCCCCCGAGCATTGGTCCTTCGAGCCGGATCGTCGCGTCATTGAATACCGCCGACCTTTCGCTAGAGTACCTCGTTAAATGCGTTAAAGAGCTATCGCGCAAGGCTTCCCTAGACGTGGAACGCTTTCGTGAAGTTAATTCGCTCGCGCCTTTGCATCTTTATAATCGGAGTAGCTCGCCCGCCACGATATCTCTCGACCGCAGGATCGCTCAATCGCAGGATCGCTCGCGACGGGAATACACGCGCGGAGCCGTGTGCGCCATTATCGCTGATCGCTCGACCGTCGAATTGACGGCACATAATTAAATCGTCATTGTCGCCCAGTTAGCAATACGATTGAATATACTAATTAAGGAATATTCCTTCGCGAATATTCCATCGTGCCATCGCACATACATTTCAAACGAGCCATACGTTACTCGCCACCTTGGCGGGCGGACGCTATTGTTTGTCCTCTTTTTTTGCCGTCGGAATTCAGAGTCTTTGTGCTCGTTGTTTTCGTACACCGTGTGGATCGTTCGAACTGCCATCGACTCAGAATAATATTTCGCTGTCCTTCGATCGTTCTGACTTGTATACGCTATTATAATTCTCTATTATAATAAGTACTGTCGTTCCTCTTATCTCCTTCGCCTCTTCGCAGGTGAAGATATTCAAGTTCTCTCGCAATTATTAGTCGCTAAATTGCACCATGTCAAAGAACGCACAACCTCGTCGTGAATTGTGCATTCGTCGTATGCGTGAGATCCATGATCTCTCCCTACAAGCCGCAACCGACGCGGCAATGCGCGCAAAACTTCCTCGGCCGCTACTCGAGCGTGGCAAAACTCGCGGAATGATTTTGAGAGTGCGCATCTGAAAATCGTGCAGGAAACCTCGGATTTCGACGCCGAGGACGTGATTCGGGCCGAGTTCGATAAGATTGCACTACGCTGTAAAGGGCCGGTACCACGTTGTCCACCGGCGCGCCGCACGGAACCGCACAGACGCAGCCCTCGGGCCAGACCTCGGCTATCAAATTGCCGAAGATCTCGCTTCCGCACGGGCGATCTATCGTTATGGCCTTCTTTCATCGCGTTTTTTAATACGTCGATACATGATAACCGGCAGATTTCCGCGATCGAGAAATACCAATATCTGTTGGGCATCGCTGAAGGACGAAGCCCTCAACGTAATTAAAAACTTGCCGTTCGCCGCGGAGTACTATCCGATTGCTTACGACGCGCTCCTCGCTCGCATATCGGAACAAAAGGAAGCTTGCGGACTATCATTTACGCTCCATGTTTGAGGCAACACCGCTGAAGACGGAGTCGGCCAAGGCTCTCCAAAAATTGTTAGACGCGTTTACCGAGAATACGCGCGCGCTCTCTCTGATGAAATTCCCGACAGATTCGTGGGATTTTGTTCTGCTGACATTCTTGTTGGACAGGCTTCCGCGTTCCCTTCGGGAAAAATTCGAATCTGCTCACCGGGCTGAGGAAATACCGCGATATGCTCAACTCACGCAGTTTCTGTCAGAACATTGTAAGGTTCTGGAGGCCGCCGCGGGCCCGTCCACTACATCGATCAAACCTAAGCCTAGGTCGGTCTCGTCGTTCGTTACTCATACGGCCGACTGCCCGATTTGCAAGGAACAGCACTACATCTCAAAGTGCCCGCGATTCCTAAAACTCTCGCCGAGGGAGAGACAGTCCCAGGCGCGCGATTCGAAACTGTGCCTTAACTGCCTGCGATCGGGGCACGGAATGAAGAACTGTCCTTCCGCGTGGACGTGTCGAACATGCGGCGCGAAGCATCATACGCTCTTGCATCACGAGCGGAGCTCGGACTCTAACTCTACGACCGAACCCGTGACCGCGACTCCTGTCGCGCAGGACCTCGCGGACGCTCCTCAATCGGAGGAAAAACCGATCGTCACAATGACGAGTCGAGCCGATAGGGTCGTGCTATTATCCACCGTACGAGCTGAGGTGATAGACGCCCACGGCAACGCGTTACCTGTCCGTGTGCTATTGGATAGCGCGAGTCAGGCTAATTTTGTTACAGAAGGCTGCCTTCGGAGAGGCGGCTTCCGTCGAACGCGACACAGCGCGACCGTATTCGCAGTAAATGAGGCTAAGGCGGCCACAACGAGGGGCTTACCTCTTTCGTAATTCGTGCGCGCGGACAAGACGATACTCGATTCTCAATCGAAGCTACGGTCCTCCCTCGCATCACCTCGCCGTTACCTAACGAAAGGATTGAAGTCCAATCGTGGACTCATTTGAAGGGATTGACGCTCGCGGATCCCGAGTATTGCTTGCCCGGTAATATTGACATTTTGTTGGGAGCAGAGTGGTTTGTATCCCTACTGCGTGACGGTCGTCGTAAGGGAGGGAAGGGAGAACCCGACGCTTTCAATACAATTTTCGGTTGGGTACTCACTGGTGCGGTATCTTCGGTGCAAGCCGCACCCCTGCGTTCGTTCGCGACTACACTCGAGTCGATCGAGACCTCAATCGGCCGTTTTTGGCAATTAGAAGAGGTGCCGGACGACACTTCGTGCTCGGAGGAAGATCGCCGTTGTACGGATTTCTTCGCTAGGACCACGTATCGGGATTCCTCGGGTCGGTTCGTGTTTCGTATCCATTCGCGACAGATCCTCCTACATTCGTCGACTCGCGTTCCATCGCCGTAAGTCGTCTCCGTGCGCTCGAGCGCCGATTCCGATCTAACCCTGAGTTTCGCGTCAGTTATAACGAGTTCATGCAAGACTATCTCGACAGCGGTCATATGAAATTGCTACGTAATCCATTCCCGGCGGATGGACACGTTTATTATTTGCCGCATCACGGCGTGTACAAACTCGATAGCACTACCACAAAGCTGCGGGTAGTTTTCAACGCTTCGTCGCGATGCGCTAACGGACTGTCGCTGAACGACACGTTGCTTAGCGGCCCGAAATTGCAGCAAGACTTGCTCGCAATCTTAATTAGATTTCGCGCCGAACCGGTGGCCCTCACCGCGGATGTGAAGCAGATGTTCCGCCAGATCTGGATAAACCCAGCGCAATGCGACTACCAACGCATTGTCTGGCGTTTTTCAGAGTCAGATCCTATCTTGGATTATATCCTCCAGACGGTTACCTTCGGCGTAACTAGCTCACCGTTCCTGGCGATCTACTGCTTACTCCAGCTCGCGATTCTATATCGGACAGAATATCCCTGGCCTACGCCGCTTTACTCGAGGCTCTTTACGTCGACGATGTCGTGATTAGCGTTCGTACCGTGGAGCAGGCTCGCGCACTTCGTGACCAGCTGCTATCGCTACTCCGCCGCGCCGGCTTCGAGCTTAGAAAATGGGCGAGCAGCCATCCCGCCGCGTTGGATGGGCTCGACCCTCAGTTATGCAATCAAACAATGTTGTCGTTTGAATCGAGCGAGGATCATTCCGTTAAAACCTTAGGCCTACGATGGCACTCACAATCTGATAGTTTCGGATTTCACGTCAATCCGTTGGACCGCAAGTGCACTAAACGTACTATACTCTCGGAGGTGGCGCGTATCTACGACCCCCTGGGATTGCTGGCTCCACTCACGTTCAGCGCGAAATGTCTCATCCAGCGCTTGTGGAAGCTCAAGCTGGAATGGGACGACGAGCCTCCGACCGATATCTGTCGCGATTGGGATCGTTTCCAGGCGGAAATCGACGAGCTCGCTTCCCTACGCATTCCTCGCACGTTTGACACACGCAATGTCATTCGCCGTGAACTGCATGGCTTTTGTGATGCCAGTGAACTGGGCTACGGGGCCGTGATTTATTTACGTTTTGTCACCCGGGATGGTGTAGTCGTTCGTTTGCTCTGCGCGAGATCTAAAGTGGCACCGCTCCGGTCCGTCTCTATTCCACGTTTAGAGCTCTGTGCAGCTTTGCTACTCTCTAGACTCATCACTTACGTGCGTCAAGTCCTCAAGGGACACCTCGAGATCGACGCCGAAAACGCGTGGTCGGATTCCGAGGTGGCTCTTGCGTGGATTCGCTCGTCTCCACACAAGTGGAAGACATTTGTTCGCAACCGTGTCGCTCTTATCAAGGGAAACTTCCGGTCTCTGCTTGGGGCCACGTCAATACGGAATCCAATCCGGCGGATCATTGCTCCCGCGGACTTTATCCCCGAGATCTGGTAGCTAATACGATGTGGTGGACGGCCCCGAATGGCTCGTGCACTTCGAGCCCCAAAATGAACCTACCTCTCGTTTAGATATTCTTCCTACGGAGGAGGAACGAATCGCGGTTCTTGTCGCGCTCGATTCACCCGACGTGGTTTATACGTTATTGGATAAATTCTCGTCGTTAGACAAAATCTGTCGAATAATCGCGTATATGTTTCGCTTTGTAAATAGGTTTTGCGTCAAGTCGACTCACGCGTCCTTGGCCATTGATCAGCTCGAGCTGCATTCCGCACTACTGATCATAGTAAAATTAGTGCAAGCGGATGCATTCCGAGAGGAAATAGACCGGCTTAGGGTCGGGAAGGGGATTCCTAAGCCTCTTCTCAAGCTCGCTCCCTTTCTCGATCCCTCGGGCGTCCTCAGGGTGGGCGGTAGACTCGTGCAGTCAGCGCTGCCGTTCGAGAACAAGCACCCCGCACTCCTACCTAGCAAACATCGACTCACGGAGCTCGTGATCGAGCAGATGCACTACGCTCACCTCCACCCGGGTAGACGCGCGATGCAGTACTTATTAGCTCGCAGGTTTTGGATTCTCGGAGTACACCGCGCAATTCGACGTGTGCTTTCGCGATGCCATAAGTGTTTCCGAGCCAATCCTCGCGCTACTCCACCTTTCATGGCGACCCTGCCGGCTGAGCGAGTCAGTCAGGTCAAGCCATTCTCGATTACGGGAGTCGATTTCGCGGGACCATTCTCGTTGGTCACCCGTCGAGCCCGCGGAGTCTCCTCCTTCAAAGCATATGTCTGTTTGTTCGTCTGCTTCGCAATCAAAGCTATTCACCTGGAGGTAGTACTTTCGTTGTCTACGGATTCATTCCTAGCTGCGTTGCAACGATTCGTGGCGCGACGCGGACGCTGCTCGCTCCTTTATAGCGACTGCGGCACTAATTTCGTGGGGGCCGCGCGCGAACTCGAGACTCACATGAGCCTCGCGGCGGAGCGAGAGAGAATCAAGTGGACATTCAATCCTCCCTCAGCGCCCCACTTCGGGGGCCTCTGGGAGTCGGGCGTCCGGTTTTAAAACCCACCTGCGACGAGTGGTGGGCGACCAAGTCTTGACGATCGAGGAGTTTACTACGGTTCTCGCACAAATCGAGGCCGTCTTGAACTCTCGTCCCCTCTGCCCCGTGAGTACCGATCCGTCAGACCTCGAGGTCCATCCCCGGGTCATTTCCTTACCATGGAGCCCCTGGTATCCGTTCCCACGCACGACGTGACTCCCGTGCTGTTAATCGTCTGAGTCGATGGCAGCTCATTCAGCGAATCCACCAGGACTTCTGGAAACGCTGGCACCAGGAGTATCTCAACACGCTCCAACAGCGTCCCAAATGGTTGAACTCCGTGAATCAGATCGCTGTCGGCTCGCTGGTCCTATCAAGGACGCCAACATGTCCCCGTTACGTTGGAAACGTGGACGCGTGGAGGCGCTACACCCGGGTAGCGATGGCGTCTCACGTGTCGCCACGGTGCGGGTGGCGGATGGCTCGGTCGTGCGTCCCCTTGTGAAATTGTGCCCCCTATCAATGGGCACCGTTCCACAGGCGACTGTCACCGTTTAAATTTTAAAATACAACACGTTGTTTTGGTGGGCGGTATGTTGGCGCTCGCCAAATTGTATATATAGTTCTCCTTAGTTTAGTTATGTACATACTATTTTGATTATCTCTCGTTTAACGTATTCGGGACTCGCGCGAAACGTCGGCGGATCGCGATCGACACGCGTAATCGATGTTTCCGCGACTCACCAATCGGTGCTGCCCTCGTTCACCCACGAGGGCACCCGTCTAACGAAGAGCAAGTACTCCCGCTCCCGACACTTACAGCGCCGGAGCACGAACACTCTCTCACAAGAAGTCCTTCGTTTAACACGTCTCGGGGTGCACACGCACTACGCTATACCGTCGGATTCCGAGATCCAGAAGGTTCGCCAGATCGACGGCCTTCCGTGCTTGCTTGCTTTGCTGCCTGCCTTGCCTTGCCCCGCTGTTTGCTTGCTGCCTGCCTTAGCCCGCTGCCTTGCTGCACGTGCCACCACGAGCTTGCACGAGACGGATCTCGAGGAGACGACGG
>JASTWP010003564.1:0-21807 GCA_030770255.1 Temnothorax ravouxi
GAAAATCTTGGTACGAAACATTATTATTTGAGCTACTGGTTTTGTACAGAAGCTAACAACTACATTAGGTTAATATGTTACGTCTCGTAACAGCTTTTCATATTCTTGCCGTCACGAACACATTCCGCGGATTTCGCAATATAGATGTAATTCGCTGAATAAATATATGTAAATTTTATAATCGAATACGATGTCTCTTTCATATGGAAGATGTCAAACATATTTCAATTCTCCGCGTCGCTTAACACCGTTATGATAATTGTGATGAAAACATTTAATTATGTTACAACGTAGCATGTAAACGTAATGAGTTCCACACATACATTAACACGATTATGATAAAACCTAGCTTCATAAAATTTCGCATATAAGGAATATCTCATGTTATATTTATGAAATAGTTAATATATTAAGTTATGTTTAAAGATCATCTTACTTAAGTTTATTATTTCCTATTTTATTTCTATCGCTTTTGAAATAAAAGAGATTGCTTTACGTAAATCAAATTTTATATGCTTACGTATACTATACGCGGTATACATCGTCGTGATATTTCTGTGTTTATAAAAAACATTTTGTAAATAAGAATAGAAAGTTTGTAAGCAAAAATTTTATGGATAATGCTCTTACGTTGGACTGTTATAAAGGAATTTTTCGATAGATTAGTTCCGTCGTTCGCGCGCGTTATGGGACGTTACGTCGATCCTTTACATGCCGTTCCATGAGCGTAGTCGACCGAGGCAGAAGGAGCTCGTTTAATAAATAATTCTCTGCGTCTGTGTTCTCCTCGACTCTGGTCCGTTCATTCTTACAACGGCGGTTCCAGTATCGATTTCTCGCGCAACTGTAAGAAAAATAGACCGCGTTCTGGTAAATTTTTAATCCGCGCCGCCGTCGATGTCTAAATAAAGAAACTTTCTCCCATTTTATGCAAAACTGGGCGTCTAAGAAAGTTTTCGGACGTAAAGAACTGTACAAGCGGTCTTGTACCGGTGGGGCCGGGTGGTGAGGGATACGCTCGCTCAATATTTATGCCTTGGAAGTCCGTGCTCGCTTGCCTTTCCTTTTATAACAGTGTGCCCCGTTGAACTTGTTGCTGAGTTGCAGTAGCAATTGTTACATATTATTTAGCGAACAACTTTTGAGCAGTTGAAAGGAAAAGTAAGTTTTGAAAATCGATACGTTCAAAATCTGGAAATATGAAACTGGTATAAAATGACGAAATCTTTGATTGACAAACTGTTTGTCGTAAATCTAAAATCACATATGTAGATTATATCGAACAACCATGTCAACATTTATTATATCCCAAGATCTTTATCCACTGGGTAAGTACGATAAATCATATCGCGCGGACACCGACGGCCACCGGAGATTAAATCTCTTGATAATTCGAAACGCATCTCTTAATGCGACACACTTCGGAGAGAAATTGCTTTAGTTTAGCCGTCTAGATTCGTATCGCCGACTGCTGACACCATTCAACATTCAACAATATCAAGCACTTACGGTTATAGAGTTAGCCTGTCGGCTGAGCGCATAATTACCAACCGGAGCGGAGAATCTCGCGTATAATTTTCGGGCGGTGAAAATTTCATGGCGGAATACATACCCGTGCCGTTTCGCGCAAGGCGTTTTAACGAAGCGCGAGCTGTCGTCGTCCCCTCACGAGCTCGCTGTAAATTTGCAGTACGACGATCCGCTCTGCCTTCGTTGCGTCGAACTTTACTGCGAGCGAGAAGAGAAACGCGAAGGTGGTCGGTGTACAGATAAACCGGAGGCGTATGCTCGCCTTGCGAACGAAGCCAGAGCGAGTGATGTGCCAGCCCGGGCGGCAGACAGCAAAATCATTTGCCAACGTCTGGTTTGTAAATTATTACAGCTACCCGGGAGAGACTAAGTCGCCCATTATTCTGTTAAACGCTTCGTAGAACGAGATTCATCCCCGAGTCGAAGGGACGTACGTAAAAGTCCCTAAGCGAAGTTAGACATTTTTTTAAGGAGAATTTCTCCTACCTTTGAAAGGCTGTAAAAAAGTACGTATAGCACAATGGAATGAAATAGATTAATGAAGTACGAAGACATGTGCACTTTTCATTAATGAATAGAAACTAATGAATCATTATTGAACGTGTAGATATTTCTACCATTGAGAATTTAGTTGCTATAGATAAGGATAGATTTATGAATTGTAAACGTTTTTTTTTGTCTATACTGTGCAATTATTAAAATATGAATTTAGAAGAGAAAAGAATTAGAATAGGCTTTTATAAGAAATACAGGGAATTGTTGCGTATATGAGACAAATGTACTATCTGTGAAATATTTCCTTTATTCGGGACGCTGCTAATTACATGGCCGCTTTGTGAGGCGAATTCTTTATTACCTCGCAGCGATGAATTATGTGTATAATCGTGCGTGCGGTCGTTTAACCGTATTGCCGCGAATAAATATCCCCATATACACGCGTGTGAAAATGCCCGACGTGTCCACGAAAAGCTGGCAATTTTCCCAACATTTAAATAGGACCCGATTGTGAACGGTAATATGCAAATTTAGTTCACACCAGATCAATTAATCTTTTTTGCGCATATCGATATCTATATCTATCTGTATATATATAAAAACAAATATATAAAAACAAATGTCCTGACTGACTGACTGGCTCATCAACGCCCAGCTCAAATCCCTAAACCTAGAGACATGAAATTCGGGGGGGTATATATTCCTTCCATGACATAAGCACCCACTAAGAAGGGATTTAGAAATTCGACCTTTAAGCTGGTGAAAAGGGGTATAAAATGTGTTTTCACGGATTTTTCTCAATATCTTAGGCTCGATGAGATATCGACTTGGTTTAAAGTAGTTATATACCGTAGCGAAGCACGGGTATCAAGCTGGTATATATTATATATAAATAAAAGAGATAATATATATAATATATTATCTTTTAATTTAATTAGATTCTATCTTTTTTAATTTAAAATCGACAGACAAATACATAAAATTGTAAAGATTATTGATTAAGAAATAAATTATTCCTAATTTATTTCTCTAAATAAGAAAAAATTCTTATTTAGTTAAAGTGGTTTAAAGTGGTTTTTTTTATAAAGATATACAGCGCTATTGGAATTACATATGTATAATGAATAATTTACTGTTTATTGGTATTAATTTGCATGGATTTGCTTATTATAATTATAAGAATTTCCTTCTATTGAAGATATTTTATGTTTTATGTGTCTTTTGTTTCTCAGGGAAAAATTAAAAGCCAATAAATCAGTTTTGAGATCGATTTTGATACCGTGATCCGCACGGTCTTTCTATTCGACGAACAATTTTTTGGCAGAAAAGGGTAGGGGCCTTCTCCTCGGCGAGGAACGTGCTGGGAGTTCTTGCGATTTCTTTGTTCGATTGATGTTCAATGCGAGAAATGTGACGGCCGATACTTCAACCTGGCCGCGATATTCCCAGGATAAATGTCGACGAAGATCGCAGACGAGTATTCGGGAGACAGATAGTCGGACGGCGATGCCCGTATTCTCGGAGGATTGTGGATTCCGTGAAATTTTGCGGCCATCTCCGTGGTTGTCTCTTGAATCAATTTGCAGGGCGTTTTGATTAACGCTACATTTTACGCACTGCATATTTTTCATTACGTATACTCAAATATTTTTTTCTCTCGTATTTGTACAATTTTTTCTTTTTTCTTTTAATTGGTAAAAGATAAATTTTCTTGATAAATTTGCTGAGGCTCTATTTGCATCCGTAGCTGATAAATCAAATGTCGGCAGTTTTAAGCTATCTATAATTATCCCGATATTTATAGCGTGCGAGATTTAATAAATCTCACTTTACGTATCACGCGTGTCCCGAGAGTGAAAAGAGGGGCTCAGTTACCCGGGGTGGCATTGCATCAGAGGCACGGCGCGTCGGAAGATTTTCGTTGGCTGGTTGGTTGGGGAAACTTTGCCGAGAGAGTCCCGCGGCGAACTTTTAACGCTATACCGTATACGCAGCCCGGAAAAGTTTCAACTCACCTACTTGTCATTCGTTCGCGGGACGAATCTTTCCTTCTTTCCCGCTGCCGAACCCCTTTTTACGCGGGAGTGTCTTCTACCTGGGAAGTCGTTATAAACAAGGATTAAGGCTCCCGGACGTGCCGTATTTTTCCGCGCGTTCCTTCGCAGGATGCGTTTTTCGCATTCTCGTCGGGTGGCGCGATGACAGATATTTCGCGGTTTCGAAAAGCCGAGAGCGTGCACGCGCGTAAATGACAGAAAATGAAACGCGATAAGAAAGATAGCGTTTCGCGTTTTGGATAATAATGTCTCTCGTACTTCCGCGAATATATTGCCGAATTAAATGGATTAAACAATTATCGATTATTTTTGCTCACTAAAAAGAAACTTCATATTGCGCATAATATGTCCACCCAACTGTAAGTTCAATCAAATTGATAAATTCCATGCATGTTCGCAGCGTTACATTCTACAAATACTTTAGAATTATGTTCGATCGCTACGTTAATCGTCTGTGATTTAAATCTTTAGCATTATTATAATCTATACCTAATTAAAATAAATTTATTCAACATCATACATTTATTTCTACTATTTTATAATTTTATGAAAGTATTAAGTAATAAAAATATTATATTGAAATGCGCGATTAAAAAGTGTTTAGAAATAAATCAGATTTAATTATAACGCAGATTATAATTTTAACGTAAAAGACACAAATTCGACGATTACAACGAGGCAATTAAATGAGCGTGTATTACACGTAACGCGGTAAGGAAGATGCACTTAAATGCTTCCTTACACCCCTAATTTTGCACGCGAGATAAACGCCGTCTACTCGCACCAGTTTTGGGAGCCCGACTGAATTAAACTCGCTTCGCACATTTCTTCAATTTGATTTTGCGTGCCTGCGTCGTAATTACGCCTTCGAGTAAGACCGAAGGAGGAGAAATATACCTACACAGACAGAAAGAGAGAGAATAAATATAGAGAGGAGAAGAAAGAAAACAGTGAGAGATTGACGCAGAGAAAGCGGAACGCTTAATATTCTTTCGAATAAAATCTTTAAAGCGAACACGAAACGTGAGTTAGTAGTACTATTCGAATGCGATTAATGAGAATAAAGATTATATCGTTAAAGAAGTTGAAAATTAGAATTTGCATGAATAAATTATTATTTGGTCTGAACACAAGCATAACAATTCGAATATTAATCTTAGAAAATGACAATAATATACTTGCTTCAATATCAGTATTCAGTATTTTAGCTTTATTGATAATTATAATTAACAAAAATATATTTTAAATGCTACATTTTTTAAATCCTTTTAATTTTTTCCGGATTCTCCTTAAATATATATATACATAATACTAATATAATATCTACTAATTAATTTTTATATAAAAAATATACATATATAATTATATAATACTATATATAATATTAATTAATTTCTAAATATACATATATTGAATGACATTTATTGATTAACATCGATATGTTCAGCATGTTCGCTATTTTTGATTTAAGCATGTCAAAATTAGTTTGAATCGATTGACTAAATGATGTACGAGTGACCACTCTAGGAATCAATGAAACCAACAGAGAGAGACAGATGTAGGCGGGAGGTAACAACAGACATAATATAGAGAATCACATAATTACGCGCAACCTATAATGATTAGCGTCATTACGAGGAAGAATTAGGCGTGCGTTTCTGCAGGGCGAGTCTACGTATATATACATATATGTATACGTATGACCTAATAGAGGGCTCACATATAAACGACGGATAATAAGTCACTTACACGATTCCTGGACCAGAGGATTGGCCGTACGCCAGTTCTCTCTCTCGCTTTCTCTTTCTCTCTCTCCGTCTCTCTATTCGTGCTTCGGTTGTTCCGATCTATTCTATATCGTGCATGTCACACGCATGACGCTCTTAACTAAATTATGGACAAAGTAGTGCGATTCCCTGGCTTAAGGGGACATTCACAAAGTTCCGGTGCAGCCCCACGAATTTCGCGTATTCTCTTGTAGGACGTAATACCTGGTGGTGCCTATCATTTTGCAAAAAAATATGATGTACATATATTAATTTTATCCTCTTTTATGTACCTGCAAGGAAAGTGGAAGGCTCGCGTTCCTTGAACTTCCTACAACTTGAAATTATATTGCGTTTGTCATAAACGGGAAAAATAATTTTAAGATGGTGAGATGGTAAGATGAAATGATATTGTACTTTTCTGTTACTAATTTTAAAGTCGGCGAAATATATGTTATACGACGTGTGTTACTTTATAGCTATTATTACAACAATTATATAGTTCTCCTTTGTTGCTTCGAAATATTATTAACAATTAAGTGTTCCAATATTTTATTCTATTATATTTAAATTATTATTTTGTAAATTATTTGCTTAGATGCTTGCCTTGCATATCGATGAGTAATGGCTTTCTTTATCTGCGGCGAAGAAATTACCGTATTTGTTAGCTATGCGCGGTCATACACGATGGCAGTAAAGTAAATCGTGCAAAACATCCTTCGCTACGTATCGCATCCCATGTCAGCAACGAGTGACGGACGTTACACGGTGTGTTGTAAATTGCGAGCGTCCTCCACGGTGCAGTTAGCATGGTACACAGCTCTCGATATGAAACCATGTGGAGTTACGTTTGGCATAAGTTGACCATTTCTATTGACCCGTTGCTTTAGTTTATTTATTGTTTATTGGCCATCGGTATATAGGCACGCCATTGCTCGCAGAATTTGAAAAATCGTTATGATTTCTTGTAAACGTAAACGTTTCATATCGATTAATTTAAGTAAAATCTGGTAATCATGTATGTATAACAATCTTGCTCTCAAAAATAAAAGTCGATCGTGAGTATATACAGCAACTTTAAAATAATGATTTGGTTAATACCGAAAGCATTAGACTCTATATAATTAGGAAAAATACTGCAATTGTTATAAATATTATTGTAATGTTTAATTATTTATTTTTTACATGTCTGTTTGATTATCACAGTAAGCCGTTTATAAATTACTATGAGATAATTACTGATTATTTAAAAACATAAATGTAGCTTTTTAAATATTTAAAAAAATGTAATCTATTTTTTATCTCTAAATAGCTTTATTATTTATTCATATTGATCTCTATCTATCTATCCATCTATGCATACATTAATTATCACTGATTTTTATTGACTGATCTCCATATTACTAACTAAATGAAGAATACAGAGCGCGCGTATGTAGGCCAAGTGCTTAATTTATAAAGCTCATGTCAGATACGGTTCTATATTTAAAATATACAGGGTGTGCCATTTTAAACGCCCCAGGCAAATATCTCGAAAAATATGGAAGATATAGAAAAATGTTTTAGACAATAGTTGTAGAATATCAAGAGGGATAAATAATAGTAAAACCAATTTTCGAAAAAATCTACATGTCTTTTTTGAAAAGCAACAATGTGTTTTTTTTACACCAACTAATTTATTTTATTATTCTGTAGATATATAAAAGTGTTAAAGTGCAGTTATCAAAAAAATGAATAATTTACGAGATATTTTATATTTTTTGTCAAAATATGACATAATAAAATATGAAATATCTCGTAAACTATAAATTTGATAACTTTACCTTAATACTTTTACATGTTAGAATAATTAGAAGAATCATATTATCAAAAAAAATCATACAATTCCATTTAAAAAAATGGCGATGACCTTTATGTGACCGTAAAAAACCTATTTTTTCGAAAATTGGTTTTATCATTATTTGTCTCCCTTGATATCCTACAACTTTTGTCTAAAACGTTTTTCATATCTTCCATATTTTTTGACATATTTGCCTAAGACATTTAAAATAGCACACCTTGTATATGTAAAATAGAATTTAAAAATTATAGACTTGTAATTTTTACTTTTGCTCTTAATCCGTCAAATTCTATTCAATCTTATCGTATTCCGCGAAGTATTTTGCCCTCACGCCGTCAATCATATTTGCGAAGATAAAATTACGTGCGGATACGTTAAATCGAATTTAGGCAGCGATTGGACGTCACATCCCGAAGTATCAGGGCGAATTAAATGTTAAATCGTTGCACAAAGGATGACTGAAAGGATAGTCGGCGCGTTTTCGTCTTTTCGGCCAGAAAGTTTTTTTCACGTTTTGCTGGCCAGCACATTTGAATTTTTATAGCGGCGCTGATAGATTGACAGACGAATTAACTGACAGTGTCGACGTCGACACTGTTCCGAAAGAGAGTCGCGCATGGGCGAATTGTTAAAGGCGAAAAGCCCACAGGTTTTGTTTTAAACGAACTATCGTAAATACCGAATACTAGAAAATGAATCACTGCGTGTATCACGAACATGCAATACCTATACTTCTTCGACAATTGTCCGAGGTAAAAAATTTATGCGCGATTACTTACGAGATCAACTTATATAATAACTTAACTATGTTTTCTGCATGTAATCAGAAAGTTTTGGTCTATTCACCCACGCGAGGCAAAATACGCTGTACTTTTGTTGAAAGCGTTTTCCCTGAGAAATCCATTAACATGCATCATCTTGCTTTCATAATTCATCCGAAATACAAACATCGACTCGACTTAATTTGGGTCAACGTTCTCGAAAAGAAAGTATGCGAAAGTTGTACAAGCACGGAAATATACAGAGACCTTGGCTGTATTCAATTTAATTTCTCCAAGCTTATCCGTTGGGGCGCTAAAAGGCGCTAAACGACACGACTAATCGACAAGTTCAAAAGCTGGATCTTTTTGACGTTATTCGCGCGTCAACTATATAGAAAGAGAAATTTGAACGATACGCTATTATATACCGGACGAAAATTCGGAAATGTAATCGGATAATTGAGACAGACACGAGGGGGACGCGCTGACATAATTACTGTCAGTGCCCGATTTACCGGGATAATTTCGTGATACGTGTCCCGGCAGGGGTAATTCCATAATGCTCGGGCTCTCCGGGCACCGTAAATCTGAAAAATTCGCGTTACCGGCCGGTGATTAAAGAACGAGGCGATAATGGAAGGCAACGTGGAAATTTTTGTCCGCACGTACGTTGGACGCGCGTCGCGGCCCAATTATTTAACAAATATGTCACCGGTTGACTTTCAGTCACGTCACCTAAGCCGTGATGTCGCATTTTTCTTCACGTATCGCGCTATAACATGTATCCTTTAATTAGTGGAAGCGTAAAAGTTATGGACACCATATATAAAAGCTACGAGTTTCTAAAGTCAAATTCTTGCGGGATGATAGAAAGAACGTATTTTGCGGTACATTATATGCTTTTATATTCATTTCGTAGCTTTTGTAAAGAAGTAAAGGCAGATTAAAATCTCGGAAAATTTTACTTCGATTATTTCTTATCACATTTTTATATTCGAAAAGTTTCGAAAAATTGCCTCGCGCGACGTTTTCGAGTAACATCGAAGGGAATTTTTCAATCTCCTCAATCCGGATATGTAATGCACTTTCCCGACACCCAGAATGTCGACCGGCCGCGCCATAGAACTCGATGCAATATAAGAATCTCCAGAATTTGTACAATTTTTTAATGCCCATACCGTGCGGAGCAGGTTTCCTCTCTCTCCTTCGGCAAAATTTGAATGGCATGACTCCATATATGTAGGACACGCGCTACTTTTTAAAGGATATTAAAAAGCTTTATTTTCTTAAAAAGTATATTTTCAATTTACGTCGTATGCATTTATTTCGTACTATGTGCGCATAATACAAATAGATTATGGATGTAGAGCAAATTATGACTATCTAAGTTATATGCATTAAAGCTGTTTTGTGCAGTAATTGCCTTTGATAAATGTATTCTTAGATTTACCGTACAATTGCGTGAATTGAAAACTGGTAATTATTTTCCGCTCCCTGCCGCATTACCAATGCAAATTCCGAGTATCGATATCGTACGAGGGCGCGCAGATTTTTCGTGAGAGCGTATTAACTATTTTTGCGCTCCATGAGCGTGTACCGGTTAAATCTGGGTTATTATTTCGGCGTCAAAAAGGGCCATTTAGCCGTGAAATTCGATTTACTATGGCGCACAAGCAAATTCGATAGAAAATGAACACTGAAAGGTTATTATTCTATATACGCGCGCACACCGCGTATATCAAATTCCTTCCTTCGACACTTTCAGTCACAAAACAAAACAATGTAATGGTTTGTAAAGAGGGGACAAATCAGATGCGCGGACAGTAATAAATAATTTATGTAGCGCACCACACAACAGATACTGTGTACTGTTTTTTAGACTGTACGATTATAACTTGAAATATCTTTTATTTCTGTTTTTATAATGAATTGTTTTACACGTGTGTTTTTATTATCTGAGATATATTAGCTATTTTGATCTAAAATACTTTCGAATTTTTACTACTGATTATCGGGACAGTTCAGACCAATTAGAAAATTTTATTTTGTTATTATGTATAACGAAGAAAGACGTAAAGGCACAAGATGAAATATGTTATATTACCCAAGAGGAAAACGGCGAAATTCCCTCTTTCACCCTTTCTCTTATGGATGACAGGATGATGTTGTGGCTGGCCAAGAAGAGAATTTGTGGTCATCTGCTATGCAGGAATGCAGGATATGAGCAGATACCAAAACATCCTGTTTTTTAGTTTTAACCTTCATAATACCGAACGGAGATCCATATGGATTCTGCACTATTAATGGAAATAAATGGTGCAGCTATATATTCTCTCTACAATAATTCTTATTTGACTGTTACACATTTTTATCATCGTGATTTTTATTACATTTGTTTCCGTCCTTCGTACAGATGGAAAATTTTCAACATAACGAGATTTACGGTGCTTATATTTTAACAAATTTTACATACATTTTTATTAAATAAATTGATATTTCTCCTCAGTAAAAACATTAAAAATGAAATTAGATATATTGAACGATAGGAGCGCGTCATTGTGTATCTTATCATTTTTTCATAAGGGTGAATACCGCACTTGTAGCGTATAATAAAACTCAGCCCTCTAATTTTCCAGAATTGATTACGCTTTCAATTATTACTCGCTGAAATTACGTAATAGTGATTTTCTCGGTGAACGATTGCGACAACATAGGTTGTCGCCGTATGCGATATCGCGGGGCCGTTTAGCCACGAAATTCGATTTAGTACGGGTGAGCGAGAGAGGAAGCTGCCGGGAAAAGCGAGCGCCGGCACCGACTATACTGCGAATAGTATCCAGTGTCCTTGCTTCTTCGGTACTTTGGGGGATGCTCAGGATGCTGCGGCTCGCCGCGAGTGGCGACAGAATTTCGCGACCGTACAGCGAGGCGTGGCGAGCGGTGCGGGGGGTGGGCTACGCGCCCTCTTTCAGTCAGCTCTGTCCGTGCTCGCCCCCTGTAATTATCTGCTGCCCGTAATTTTCTTTAATCACAGGAGCCCGCGGCGCTCCGCGTTTACTTTGACGGACTCGTGTCGAAAGGATTCAGCGCGGGCCACGTCGCGCCGGCCAAACACGTTGCTGGCGATATTCACCGGGTGATGTCGAGGATAAAGAGGGATTGGTAGAGTGAGAGAGATGCGAGGTGCGGATACTGGGTAAGCGAAGCGACGCCAAGTCCCGACGTAACATGGAAACGGGCGGACGGTGGATCGCCACGAGGAAAGCTAAAGGAAGCGAAGGGAATGGACGCGTCGGGACAAAACGGCGAAAGGGTGAAACGGAAGTGGGACCAAGAATACGGGCGGATCGAGTTTTCGCACGCTCACGTATTTTGTACTGAGCGGGAAGAAAACGGGAACACGTACCGTGCAGTGAGTTGATGCTGTTAATATATGTACTAGTCAAGTTTAGATATATTCACGAATGTCTGTTGCAAGTACGATTATTCGTAAATTATATAGATAAACATGGCGATAAATCTATCATCTAGGATAAATATCGTAAAACGATAGATTAAAAATGTGTTGATGCGTATCGATCTTGGAATAAAGAATTCTTTACGACATCAGACAGTTTTCATACATCATGTTCGTGTTGCGTCGGACGATCTAGTTAAACGACCAGTTACAGAAGTAACAGAGAATTCTGCACCGTACTTTGGTAAATAATAATTTGTTGAATAACGGCGATGATGAGGACGAAAAACACGAGGAAGAAAAGCAGAGAAAACGGACCGAGTGTAGAGTGCCGAAGATCGTTGAGGACTAGAGCACGGATGCTAAAGACCCTTAGTGGGACAAAGAAAATAGAACCGGCGCGGCCGGAGGCGAGAGCAAGAGGAACGCCGCGTCGAGAGTTGGCGAAATTATAACGTACGGACAAAACTTTCCGGCAGTATTCGACACGCGTATACCGACATATACCGCGTATAGCGATGCAAGCGCAGCGCAGCTGGAGGAACTGTTTAACGAGAAGAATTTCCATTCGGCGCGCTACCACGTTGATAACGTTTTCTAATTTGCCCTAAGTCTGCGCCGGGCTTTAGAAGTCCAGGCATTTCTCGAGGATCCGGCAACGCGGAGATTCGAAAAGTCTACTTCTCGCAGCGCGCATTAAACCGGATTTACGCGAGATACTTTTCCTTGGTCAATCGACGCCCGATTGCTATCGGTTTGCGTCTATAATTGTGTGTTTCTGAGAGATAAGAAAGATTCGCTGTAATCGACGTTGAGGTATAATTATGCGTCTGCCTTATTCTTTTTGACTTATTATTCGTTGCTTCGTACTTCTTATCAAGGTATAAGCTTGTCACATATACTTCCCGACATAACATATATAATGTTCATCAACAGAAGCTTGAAAATCCGATTTTAATTGACTTACATTAAAAGTTATAATGTCTAGATTCCAATTGTATTTTTTAACGTGCATTGAACAGAGAGATTTTATTTTTCGCATTATTAGTTGCTTTTCATTTACAATCAAATGATCTCAGTTACTCAGTTATGTAAGTATTTTATACTCAGGTAAGATATGTCATTTTGTATTTACTTGCTTATTTTGGTGACAAAGCTATCGCATAATAATACAAGTCCATAGCCTCACTATTAATGTGAGTTTATTAGATTTATTAAAGCACATGGTCTCAATTGTGGATAAAAACTCAGTTGAATCTCACTTGCCAACATGTAAAAAGAACGTGCATTTAACTGAGTTATGACGTCACAAGTGAGAATTATCTGACAATGAGTTTTGACGTAAATGGAAAGCAACTATTTATTGCATATATGTATATCACATCTACATGCTTTATAAATAAATATAAATTAATTTACCGACATATTGTAATACAAGTAAAGTTCTTACTTGTTTGTAAGCAAAAAGTTTTATAAAGGGATTATTTTAGTTATATTGTAAAATTTGAAGATATAAGATAGTTTAGAGTCGGTGTTCCGCATTCTCGAGGTATAATAATTGGTAAATACAAATAGTAATATCGGATGCAAAGCCGTCGTTGCGACGTTAATCCCATTTGCTCGGAACACGAAGTGCATCGATGACATTTGCGTGCATACTGTTACAGTCGGGTTGCTGCAGCAGCAACAGTTTCTGCAGCCGGAACAGCGCGATTATCCGGGACACCTAACGTCAACCGCTTTCTGGAGCAGTTCCTGCAATAGAATGACGCATGCGGAGCTTTCCGCGTTTGGATCCTTGTGATATCGAGCCGCGCGCTGCGAGCGGCGAGCGACGTTTGCGAACAAAAAAGCGGTTTCCTCATGTAAATGCATTTTGAGATGCATATACGCGGTTAAGATCTTTCTTGCGACGTATCGCGTTTCAATGCATTGTTGGAAATATTATTGTCGTCGCGCGTTCTTCACCTTAATGGTGTTGCTCTTAAACTTTATGCTTTGTCTCTTTATCGTACACGTTGCGTGTGTTATCTCAGTTATCACATATTAATTTTTTTTACAACTTCATGGACGCCATTCAACGCCAAAACGCTATTATAAAATCAAATATGTAGATAGGAGTGTGTAAAATTCTACAATAAAATTTGCGCATATCAGTTTGCCGATTTATACCGGCAAGTTGCATGGAACATCGACGTCCATGCGAATCGTTTTGACCATAACTCAGGCAACGTTACGGACGGACGGCGCAGATATACACCGTTATTTACGCACTTCCGATAACCGCGCGCAATGAATACCGTAAAGTTTTGTAAAGACCGCAAACATAAAAGCTGCGATAAACGGAGAATTGTAGAGGGTTCATTGTGAGTTGCTACAAGTTTCGCTGCCTCGCCGCCTCACCGCGACGATAGTTGCACAATTCTCGTTTCCCTGTGTCGCTCGTAATTTTCAACGGCCGGCATGGTGGCAGCTCCGTGTTCCCGCGGCAAGCCAATTCTGGAAACACATACCATACGGATGGCATTTTCGTATGCCGATTTTGGTCCCTCCTACGGTCCTCGCGCGATAGAATTAAGCGAATACTCGGCAAAAATAATAACACCCCTCCACAGAGAGCGTGGAGGGGCAGAAACTAACTGGCTTGTCTTGTTGCCCCTCCCCCTTTCCTCCTTTTTGCCGGGCGCACGTGGTCGCTCGCAAATTTTATGATATATACTGGGCCGCCTTATTCTCTCTGGGCGAAACTAATTAGCATCACTCCGGGGTCTCAGCGCCGACCGCACAGAAGGCTTAATCAGACCTCAAAGTATTACACCGCCGACTTTGCGCGAAGTTCTGCGCGCAATGACATTTCCGTTGCCGAAAGCACTGTGTGCTAGTGGCACGTAGCTGCAACGTTGCAGCTAAAAAAAAGGTGGTTAAAAAGGCGCCGGAAATGAGAGATAGAAGATTACATAAGAATGCGGATTGTGGGAACAGACATACGCACACAATGACTGCACTTGGACTTTGAAGAGCCCAGGAGAAAAGGATAACATTAGCGACTGCTTTTATTTCAGTTGAAAATAGGTTGCTGAAAATTGCGAGAATAAGTCGAATATTTCTGTGCTGATCAATGTTAAATCGATATTAAGGTAGTTCGATGATGAAGGGCCGAAGTCAAAACAATGTTTATAATTTTTTTAGTTATATGATTATAAAAAAATAGAATAACGCATCGCAAAGCTTCGTAACGACGTAAAAAGACCATTAATAAATAATTTTTACGTTGTAGAATAATATTTTGCTTGAAATAGATTAAATAAAGTGTGTGTTAACGCGTCGCTTGACTAGTTCACCTTCAACTATAGGCTTCCTCACAGTGTCCTCTTTCCATCGATATATATTGTTCAGACATTTTTGGCATCTTTTCCTCTTAGATCAATGTTAAAATCATTAAAATCACCTAATTTTAAAATTAAATATCTTGAGAACGGGACGATGAATTATCTTTTTTCTGTGCTTAATCGATTTAAGAGAGTTACTTTGATAAAAAATAAAACCTATCACTTTTGACAAAAGTTGTTCATCATCGTACTACCTTAATATGCGGTGCAGTAAAGTAATGTACATTCAATTCTAATTCCGATGAGAAATGTGCGAATGTACAGGCGGAGGGAAGTAGGGGGAATTTCGCGATTCATCTCGCGGCGAATAACGCAGTTTCGCACTCCGGAAGACGACGCCATCGATACCAATCCGAAGTTCTCTTCGATCTCAGCTCCAGCACCAGCTGCGGTCCGTGTTATAGGCGAGTACGCACGTACACACATATGTGCAAACGCACTCACCCGCGCGTGAAGAAAGCCGAGAACTGGGTGCGTGCGCGATTCTCCACGGGAGTCTCAATCTCCCGCAGAAGAAGCCGTGTTAATTAACAGTCGCGGCCGATCGCGATACCGTCGTCGAACTATAAAGATAACGGCGTGCGTCGAGTGTTCTCCGGTAAATGGCTGCCGGGTGGGCGTCGCAACCCCGTCTTCGTCGCCGTCGCCGTCGTCGTCGACGTCGTCGCGCAGTGTCGCGGCGCCGTATCCGACAAAGTCCCACGACACCGGCTGACTGTCGTGGTTGTCGGTCGGTGTTGTTGTTGTTGTTATCTCGAGCTGTTTCCTGGTAATTGTCTTCCCTCTTAGGCGGCTCGGGACGGGCTCGTTATCTGGTGAATAATTCAATAAACTGCCGCGGAGAGTTTGTAAAGCGAAAATTTCACGGTTTAGGGCAAAAAGCGACGCGGGAGATTGTTCCGTTTGATGCGTCCGATTTCGTTATACTCTGCTTTCCGATTTGCGGGTTTTCAACAGGGAAAACCGCGATCTCCTCGATCGGATAAAATTGTTGAGTTACTTGCGTGTTCTAAATCTAAACTATCTGGATATTTCTAGTTTAAAGTTATTTCAATCGGTAAAACTATTTTAAACAAATAATCATTAATACAAAAATGATACAGAGGAAATAATTTTATTGGCGGTTATTTTAATATAAATTAATATCGATTGATTTCTGTCTCTATTGTAAACTTGCTCCTTTTATTGCAATCATGGGATTTAGCTCGTTGTTGCGGACAAGGTCTCTCTGAAACTGAAACTAATTTTAAACTCGACTAAATAGCTCTGCCAATAGATAAATACATTGCATCATTGTAGGTTGAAACAAATGTGTTTTGCGCGGTATATATAGTAACCGAGACTATTACACACACATTTGGGACACCCGATACGATGCAGCAGGACAGCAGCAGCAGGGCTGCTCTTGATGCACTTTGCCGCGCACACTTGAAAAGCAGGTGTGCCTATCGTGGCAGATATTTCAAAATATATAATACACTCGATAAGTGACACGCGCGGACGGCGCGGCGATCACTCGAACAAAAATACAATTTGCGCGCGTCGCGCTCGCGATTCAGCGCTCAAAGCGCGTCGCGCGCGAGTAAATCGTGCGTTTATCCGTCGATAATTACACCTCCGATGCGCGCGGGCGTATATAGACATTTTCCGGTCAATATTTTCCGATGAATATTTCGCGGCCGCCGCGGCGCGCAATCGCGCGGGAGAATTGCATCGCCGACAAGCATTATTTATTTTTCCCTACAATTTAAACGGACCTTCGGAAAATAAATATTTCGAGTGGCGGCGGCCGAGCGGCCGCGGCCGCGCCCGCGCCCGCGCCATCGGCACACGGCCGGTGTAACCACTGAATAACGGATCTGTTTCTGGCAACTGTTGAATATTCAATGAAATAATTTGTTTCGTTCTATCCTCGGTCTTTTTCCATTTCGCGGCCGCGCGCCGCGAAACCAATCATAAATTGTACCGCGGCTGTTAGCGGGACGAGCCGCGTGCGCGTCGACGACCAGTCAAGACACTTCCGTCGTGCCAACAAAATAATTAGATCGCTATGAATAAAGTTGCGGTTCCGGTCCGTTACGCGCGGGATTGCAAATGAATAGCTTCTGAAAATTTTATCTGGTAGATTCTTCGGTCAATTTGGACCTGACGTTTCTTATAATAAGATCGTCGATATTGCGTGACAGCTTTGAAATTATGTACGATTTAAGCTTCCACGAAATAATTTCCTATATGACATGAATATAGATACAGTTGAATTTAGCAGCAGATTTTGTTATTTTTATGACGACAATGTGCATACTTAAAAAGTTATTTAAATTTTTAAAAGAGATCGGGTAAAATAAGAAGTCAAAGAATTTATTTATAATATATATATATATATATATATATATATATATATATATTTGCTAAACTTATATTCACTTTATACTCTATCCATAAGCCTGCGAATGTTCGCCCATGGTTTCCGCGAGTGTACTTGCATTTTATAAATTTCGTAACTATCTCAATGTTCATTTAATTCCAACGAAGCCACCGTGCTCGTCAGATGTATGACGTATATCTAATGAATATTTCATCGTGTATATCATGCCCACAAGATATATCCGTTTCGTTCACGTAAAAAACTCGTATAATTAAAGCGTTGAGTAGGTGAAGAAGTTATCATCTTAATATCGTCAACTGATGGCGTTAATTTCGTGTCTCGCAACGTATTTTTATTCAACCAGATTTAAAAACCGAATCTGCATTCTAGTAACTCAGCTGATATTTCTATTATTTTATTTCCTATTTTTTGTCCAAATCGGTCCAATAATACAATACATATATATATGTCGTATTTAATTGTAAATTTGTTTTTTATTTGTGTAAAGAGCGAGTGCTAAGTATTTTAGATCTTTTGTATATCATATTTAACTTTCAGATATTATTAATTTGTACAGCCTTTTTTCAACTCGTCAGCTTGAAATATATTCTAAATGAAATATGAGCTCGTGAAAATTGACTCTAACTGAGATTCAGATCGTATTGAAAGCGCTGCTTATTTTATTGTATATTTGTCCGAAAAATATAGGTAAAGTATGATCAATCGTCTTTGTCGACGACTATGCATCGCGTTTGCGAATATCATGCACCGTTATAAATATAGCAAGAGGTAACTGACACTTCGTTAACGGGGCGGTAACGGATAAAGGAGAAACTTTAAAGGAGAGGGCTTGGTGTCTTTTAAATGTTAAAGCAATTTTTAACAACGTCGCTGCGCTGCGTAAAGCGTTTCTTTTACGATTTCTGTTTCGTACGAGAATTGTGACGTTTCGTTTTTTTTTCTCCAAACAGCTGCGATCGCAGAGCGTGTTTCTATTGCTTCCGTTCGAGAGCGATTGATGCGTATAGTAAAATAAAACTTACGACTGACATCTCGCGTTATTTGAGTAACAAGTAAACAATTGATATAACAGAAAGAAACGAGACTGCTATCTGGAGAGGTATAATATTTATTTTTGCGGAACGCTTCATGTTTTTGCTCTTACTCGAATTGAGCTAGAAAGTTATAATCATTGCTAATCGCCGCTCAATTCTTTACTAACAGACAGAATCTGAGAAAGGTTTCGTTTGCTGAAACTGAATGCGAATGTCACTCAGGAATCCTCGTATGTTCTAGATCGCGGATGTGAATTCGAAGAAGAAAATGCCAAACTGCACATTAATCAAAATTCGTGCGGGAGATCCGGCACACGTCTCGAGATCCGACGGAACGCAAGTTGCGTTTAGGAAATCTCGCGGCCGAGGGATTAGGACGCAAAACGATTTATTATAACGAGTATTGCTTGTCGCGGCTGGAGTCACGGATCCCTCGTAATACTTTGTAAAGTAAGGAGACGCAGATTGGAGATTAGCGCGACAAAATTAATAGGCCGCGGCCTGACAGGGAGAATACCGCAATCCACCTGGGACCGCGTCCGGACAAGTCTCCCCGGAGAGTGTATACGACTTAAATAAGAGCGCGACACCGAGTGAGGAGGTGATTTTTAAATAATTTCGCTCGCCGCTCGCTCGCGAAACGAGCAGTGAATCATTACTATATAAGCCGACATCGACGTCGCGAAACGATCGACCATTCTGCGCCGCCGATGTAAATCAACTATATCGCGATATAATTAATGATACAACTTGGAAAATTTTCCTAGGCTCGGGACAAAAGTGGGCTACCTCGCGGATTTTTTTTTTTTTAATACTTTTGCCATAAATCATCAATCTATTTCCGTTTCTGGCCTTCGGTCGCTCGCAGTTCTGTCGATCAATTTTGAAACGCGTTTATGCCCTGGTAATCGTTTATGCTCTCGCATCGATCCTATGTCTCGAAAAATGTATCGAAATCCATGTATAGGTATAAAAGTGTGCGAGCTGAAATATTGATTGTGGCAAGATGACTGCTCGTGAAAATCTGTGGGTAATGAAAAAGCTGCGACAAATAGCTTTCACAGAACACTTTTAGTAAAAAATATCTTAACTTTCAAAAAGTATTAGTTGACACAGTTATTGCATACCGAGATAGAGTATTCCGCGCAATCCCGATTTTTTACATAATTTATGTTTTTTAATATAAAATTTAAACTGTTCCTAGTTAACTCTCGTCTCTCGCCCAATCTGTTCTAATATTTCATATAACTCATCTGGGATCGTTTTTGACCCCACTTTATAAAAATACTCATTTTATATTGTAAAAGGGAGTTTTCAACATATGAATAAAGAATTTTTAATGTATAAACATTTTTATTAAAATCAGAAATAACGAAAAGTGTATGTAAATATTGTAATGAAAATAACTACTCGTTATCATTGTCATTATTTTCGGTAAAATAGAAAATATTACTATATTTTTAGGTGCGTTCATTCCAAAAATTATTCCAGGTAAGTTAAAAGATTTTTTTTCATAGCTTCTTGAAGAGTTTAGTGTGGTAAAAAAAAAGAACTTGACAGTTCTTATATAGCACAAGTTTGTGCTATCATTGCAAAATTGATTGGAGATATCAATATCAAAATACATGTTACTTCATGGTAACTATGACAATTAAACGTGTTGATGGATAATACATGTAAGAGAATGCGATTCTCTGTCGTCTGTCTCTCGCGAAATCGGTACGCGATACTGATTAACGAGGCTCGTCGAAGAAAGTGAATCCCGTCCATTGTGCTAGGCTGTATATGGCATCAATGAGCTCTCTTCGATCATTTTCTCTCAGTTCTCGAGTGAGTTGAGAACTTCTTTGGCTTTGCGCTTGTCATTCTCATTTTGTTCACCGGACTCTCAATTTCAACTGTACATTCGTCTCCCGGATATTCCGATTCCGTCGTGTCAGTCGATAGTGTCCGATTATTCCCTAATATGGAAAGAAAAAAAGGAAACTATATTTTCTTTCATTATTTCATTACTTGTTTGCAAATAATTCAATTAATAGCAACAGTTTTGTTCAATTTAACTCAAATATTTTGCAATTTAAGTATTCCACAAATCGTACTCAGCATAACCAAATTTTGTGAAATGTTTAAACATATTGCTAAGAAAATGAGATGAATATATGCTACGTAAGAGATATCCAACAAAGGGTATGGATTGTATTATTTTTTACAAAGTTTTCTTTTCAAAATGGAACAAATTTTTTTACGATTTATTTTTACACTATTCAATTTAGTTTTTAAAATAATAAAAATACATATTTTTTTTAATTTTATCTGAAAAAATACTGGTGGTTGATTTTCGCGTGAACGTTTTCTCTTAATATAACTAATTATATTGCTAATATATGTGTATATTATTATTAATAATATTCATTGCGAATATTGCGATGTAAATAATAGATTTTTAATAGAATTTTTAATAGAAGTAATGCAGAAAAATCAGACAATAACTTGAACTTAACTTAAAAATGCAAAATTTATACAGGAAAAACTATATAGATATTAGTATATAGATAAGGCTCCGAAATGTAATCATTAGTTGTTTTAATCCTGTTTTCTTAAACAGTTGCATAATCTATTTTATAATAATATTAATGTTTAAAAAATATGATATGTCTACTATTTGTTTATAAAAGTATTCTTTTACTCTATTTCTTGCCGCTTCAAGCATAATTGACGCTATAATTTGTAATAATGCTCATGAGCTGAGCAATATTGACAATATTTCGAGCACGCATCAGCTAAAATTTAAAATTTAACAAGCACCTACACGCTTGTGTCGATAATCTTCAACGCGATAAAAGTACACGACATATGGAAATTGCTGAGCATGAAGTGACTCTTGTCCCCGCCGTGAGTTCAGTAATTGTTCGTTCTCTTCGTATGATTGCTACGAAAAAAAAAACACTAGCAACTCGATGCATCACAAGATAACGAGTAGGCAAGAGAAATAAAATCGCCTACACGAGTTTCATCTGCCTACATCCACATTGTAGGAACAATGTAAAATAGATGCTTTCTTTCTCTATATACCTAAATGGTATTAAAATTGT
>JASTWP010003565.1:0-15000 GCA_030770255.1 Temnothorax ravouxi
AACCTAACGTCATGTTACAATTAAACCCTCTGCTACCGGAACATTAATAAAAATCGTTAAACTCGGGCTTGGAGGCGCGAGCCAAACGTGCAGGCATATCGGTATCAAAAAGGTTGATAAAATAATATATATACTTTTGCTTTTAATGCATTACTTACCACCATGAGCCAGGATCTTTGCGACCACAGTTTGCCAAATACATTTTTTTACTCTCGTTTTCATTATATTGGCGGGTCCAATATCTACGTTTGGCCATTGCAATTTAACCTCTTCCTTGCTGCCAATGATCTGGTCAAGTTTTTCTTCGTCTAAGCTATGTAGCAACCACTCGCGATAGCCAACCGCAATAGCATTATCTTCATTACTGAATTCACACAATACACATTCTTTGTCATTCATCTTATTTTTTTAAGAATTGCACTAGAAAATTATTGCAGTTATCAAATCTGATAGTCGGCGGATATCGTTTACGTGTGTCGGGACGTGACACGTGTTAGAGTGACTGCGCACACAGGACGCGTTGACGCGTTAGCGTGGGGGCCGGAAGGCGACGTGATAGCCAATGAACATACAGCATACAGCTTTCTGGAGAAAGCTATAATACGCTCATTGGATATCGCATGTCATCGCTTTATTGCGCTCGTCTGCAACCGGTATAATACAAAAGTTCATAATTGCATAATGTGATTAGTCAGTGTGATGCAGGATTTGGCACGAATACGATAACCGGGGCCCCTTAATTTGACTGTGGTTTCTGGTAGTATTTTTTACGCTGAACAAAAAATTATATAGGTCTTATAGGGCTAACTGCTTTAGTTTTCGAGATATGCAGTATTAAAGCTCAAAATAAATATAACTTGGTAAATGTCTAGATTAAGGGCGACCTCACCGATTTCAATGACCTTGATATATATTGTCAAGGTCATGACCCCGAGTGACCTTCAGAAGGTTTTAGCCATCGCTCGTTATTCATTAAAAAGTTAGGTCAGGTTAAGTTAGGTTAGGCCCGCGGAGCGCGAGCGACAGTGTTTGTGTAGGTAAAGCACAGCATCTCACCTATTTTTATTCACCGATTCTTTATTTATTAATATGATAAGAACGATAAGAATAATAAGATAAGAAATATATTATCATATAAATATATATCGTACGAATAGTATGCAAATAGTAATACTGCATATCTCGAAAACTAAAGCAGTTAGCCCTATAAGACCTATATAATTTTTTGTTTAGCGTAAAAAATACTACCAGAAACCACAGTCAAATTAAGGGGCCCCGGTTATCGTATTCTCCCCCAGGATTTACACAGCGTCCAATATTCGACGTACGACGATTTTCAAAATCAAATTTTCTGATTATAGATATCGGACGCTGTGTGAATCCTGCATGCTTCTCGCTATTGAAAAGACATTTAATCCGCACCAATATATAACCTATAAATTCACAGATTGATCGTTTTAACTTCAAAACATTCAAATATATTGAACGTAACTATTACACACATCTAATAGTTTATTCTTCTCGCTATTGAAAAGACATTTAATCCGCACCAATATATAACCTATAAATTCACAGATTGATCATTTTAACTTCAAAACATTCAAATATATTGAACGTATTACACACATCTAATAGTTTATTAACAATAGGCTTAATTCAAGTTTGTATTGTATTGCTGATGCATATGATAGTAAAAAATTATATTTTTAGCTTAAATTGCATAATAGTCAAAAGTAGAATATTCACTTTAAAAAAGGTAGAAGTCTTTGTGATAAAAATCGATACACTATGAACGATCACTATGAGCGAGGCCCATACAAACGTTACCTTATGGACGATGATGCAGAAATACCAGAATCGACATTACGTAGAAGACGCTTATTAGAAACAGCACAAAAAGAATCTTTACAGGTATACTCTTTAGAGTAATATAATTTAATAATTATCAAAGCTATAAATGAAACGGAGTGCAAACACATTGCTGAATTACAAGAAATCAAAATTGGTATATCACTTATTTCAGTTTTAATTTTTATTTTTTTTCATAAAGTTTGCTCTGTACCTATATGCTTTTTATCTTTATTAAAAGTATCGAATTTTATTAACTATGTATTTTATAAACAAATAAAATTGACCTTCGCTTTATGTCGAATGTTTTTAGGCTGAAAAACATGCCAATATTGAAGATGTATGGCACGCAGATGACGAATCATTGAGCAATAACACTGATAACTTATCATCAGATTCGGCTGATACATCTAAAAATAAAGTAACAGATCGTAGCAGTATTGATGAGTTAACATCAGTTTCAAGCACTAGTGATACGTCTGAAAATAAAGAATCAGATCGCAGCAGTACTGATGACAGATGTACTGATCAAACTCCTGATATTTTCTCTGATGAAATTTTTGATCATGCTGATGTAACAGACCCAGAAAGAAATGAAGAAAGTGTAATAATCGATTAATTATTTTCAAGAATAATTTAACGCTACCAAATCGCAAATGAGAATTACTAGATAATAATTTTTTCATATATATAGTTTTTTCCGAACCGCATTTTTGTGGGAATATATCGTATTAACGTAATATAAATCTGAAAATATAATTTCGCATAAAATAACGTAAAATGTCTTTGCACATGAAGCAATTTTTGTGTATATTTTTTAATTTGTTGCAAAAAGAACGTATAGATGTTAGTAGTACATATCATTTATTGCCGTAATAGTATTATTTTTTATTATATTTTTGTATGTAAATAATTAAATCTTTACGAATTAGTCAGCTCGATTGTATACGCAAGATTTATTTTTTAGTCTTTGTGGATCATTTATTCAGAAAAATTGAATATACAAGCAACTATTTGAACAAAGTGTACATAAAAGTATGGAATAAAAAATATGTATGTCCAATTTAATCATATACGTAATTTTTCACATAATAGGAAACTGTTAAAGAAATAAATGAGAGAGAAATTCACGATCAGAGAGATTATATCGATTCTAACGGAGAAGTGAATGATGAAATGTCTGATTCGGAAAACCATTTTAGTGATGAGGACGAAGATAATGTAGATATTGTGATAAGAGCTGATGTACAGAATCACAGAGTTAACGAACCGTGCGATGTTAATGAAGTAAGCAGCATCTTTAATCCTATTTTTCTTTTGTGTATCATCAGTCATTGTCTAAAGGACCCCGCACAAAATCATAAGGATTTTGGACCTCACTGAAAATTTCTGAAACTTTGATATGTTACAGGTTATGACCTCCTGATCAAAAGTCCTCATGGGTGCAAGACACAAAAATGGATAGATTTTGAGATATAGAGGTTAGAAGGTTATCAACTGCCTCTACGAGCGCCACTCGGCGCGCGTATTTTTATGACTGTATTCGTGTGTGTTTATGTTTGTGTGTGTGCGCGCGCGCGTGGTGTGTGTGTGCGCGCGCGAGCGCGTGTGTGTGTGTGCGCGCGTGTATGCGTGTGTGCGTGCGTGCGCATCTTAGTTAGTTAACCACGATAAATAAAAATGACTAACGTTGATCGTTGTTGATCAAGTGATTCTCAGATTGGTTGGCAAACCATCACATTGGGATAACTGATTGTTTTCTTGATTTTTGCTTCAGTTTAAAAATGGTTTATCTATGTACTTGAACGTGAAAATATATTTTCAAGCAGTATCTTTTACTACGTTAAAGATTTCTAATGAGTCGGAAGAGAGTCGGAAAAAGTCATAAACGTGTCATAAGGCGATCAGAAGTCTGTAATCGGCAATCATAAGCGATTGGCCAAATGCCATCTCTTACGATCACCGATTACAGGCCTCCGGTTGCCTTATGATACGCTTATAACTATTTCTTCCGACATCTGATTAACGACTAACGACTCATTGTAGACTGGCCATTAGAAATCTTCAACGTAGTAAAAGATACTGCTTGAAAATATATTTTCACGTTCAAGTACATACATAGATAAACCATTTTTAAACTGAGGCAAAAATCAAGAAAACAATCAGTACTCCCAATGTGAAAGTTCGCCAACCAATCTGGGAATCACTTGATCAACAACGATCAACGTTAGTCATTTTTATTTATTGTGGTTACTAAGATGCACACACACACACACACGCGCGCGCGCGCGCGCACACGCACACACATAAACACACACGAATACAGTCATAAAAATACGCGCGCCGAGTGGCGCTCGTAGAGGCAGTTGATAACTTTCTAACCTCTATATCTCAAAATCTATCCATTTTTGAGTCTTGCACCCATGAGGACTTTTGATCAGGAGGTCATAACCTGTAACATATCAAAGTTTCAAAAATTTTCAGTGAGGTCCAAAATCCTTATGATTTTGTGCGGGGTCCTTTGGGCCCAAATAACGCAAGAAATATTGTGCTAAAGTCCTCTAAAATCATTTACAAATGAATTGCTTAAGCACTTGCCTTACCAACTTTTTATATGGACTACAATATAATTATGTGTTAGATAATTTTAAAATTTTATATCCTTTGAAAACAAATAAATTTAATACATTTCTGTGCATTATATTGGCTTTGTATTAGAATTTCAGAGATATAGTTTTATTCATTTTCTTTTATTTCATTTATTTTATTTTATGCTACAGAGAACTCCATTATATGAAGGCAGCGATATATCTAAGGAAGAGAGTGAGTTGCTGATCTTAAGCTTTTGGCACGATACAATTTACCGGACATTGCCCTCAACGAACTTCTTGAGTTAGTTAATTGTCATTTACCGGCTAATGCGCACTGGCACCTTTCTAAATTTCAATTGTTAAAGAAGTTTCGATCTGAAGATGTCAAAGTGTACTATTACTGTCCGCAATGCGAAAACACTATTATCAACTTTGGTGCTACACACAGGAAAAATTGTGAGGAATGTGGATATATTTGTTACGAAGCTAAGCTAAAAGAAGCTCGAAATTACTTTCTTCATCTTCCACTGAAGAATCAAATTTCTCAATTGATAGAAAACGAGCGTGTGTATCAGTCTCTTAGAAAGGAATGTGATGAATCCGATGTGATTAATGGAAGAGCATATAGAAAATTACTTGAAGAAAAGGTAATATCAAAGAATGACATTACATTGCAGTGGAATACTGACGGAGAAAAAATATTTATATTCTCCAAAGTTTCGCTCTGGCCAATTCAGGTAGCTATAAATGAATTGCCGTATCATCTGAGACGTCAGTATATGATGTTAACCGGGCTATGGTGTGGAAATAATAAACCTATTATGAAAATGTTTTTAAAGCCATTTGTAGACGAATTGACTGAACTGCATGAAGTTGGAATTATTTGTGTTGCTCCACAAACTGCCGAACCTATGACAGTCAAGGTACATACGATTCTCGCTTCTGTAGATTCTGTGGCTAGACCATCGCTACAGAATATGAAACAGTATAACGGAGAATTTGGTTGTTCATTTTGTCTCAATAAATGTGAAAGAATCTCAATTGGCCGTGGGTATCTACGAGTATATCGCGGAATTGAGATTATTAAGAGAACAATTCGTCAACATGAGCTAGATTGCGAAGAAGCTGATCGTACAAATACCGTTATAAGAGGTGTAAAAGGATCATCTATACTTATGATGCTACCCGTATTTAATGTATTGTTGTCATGTGTGCCCGATTATATGCACAGTGTACCACTAGGCGTTGTGAAAACGTTTGCAGATAGTTGGTTCGATTCAAAGTGGTCGGACAAACCATGGTATTTAGGTCGCAACGGCAACACCGTTGACAAAATACTATTAAGTATAAAACCTCCTTGTGATATAACACGAACACCTCGTTCGCTAAACGATAGACATATGTGGAAAGCTTCCGAGTAGAAAAACTTTCTGCTATACTACTCGTTGGTTGCTATAAAAGGATCAATGCCTGAAAAATATAGGAGGCATTGGTTCCTTCTAGTATTCGCTATGCATTTACTTCTGAGAGATACCGTTTCTCAAACCGATATACGGACTGCGAAACAAGCTCTGGAGAAATTTGTTTACAAGATAGAACACTTGTACGGTCCAGAATTTTTGAAATTCAACGTTCACTTACTTTTGCATATTCCTGATTCTGTAAAACAATTTGGATCTCTATGGGCCCAATCAACGTTTCCCTTTGAACACTACAACGGTGTTCTCGCCAAAATGTTTAAAAATTCACAGTGGGTACCGGAACAGATATTTAAAACATACATGCGATATAAAACAGTATACCAATTGTGCGACACTGTGTTTTCTCGTAATGATTGTTCCATACGCGGAAAACTTCTATATGAAAAGTTGCTAATTGATAAGAATAAAACAATGAATACAATCAATTATGCTCTTTCATTACAATTACTTGGAGTCGGAGTTAATATTCAATTGTCTTTAACACAACAAGTATTAATCGAAGAATTACTTATAGAGCCAGTGATTTTAGACGAGGTGTATTCGTTCCAGCGTTTTGTTTACAAGAAAGTCCTTTATCATACTGACAGTTACGAACGCTTAAAGAAAAGAGAAAATAGCACTATTAAAACAAGGGATTCAAAATATGGCACGATCAGGAATATTCTTATCATTCGAACTCTCATGTCAGATCAAAGTAAATGCGTCCTATTTGTAAACGAGTTACTACCAACCGGCGAAGAGCTGATAAAAGATACCAATCTAAACATTAGTTCCACTAGTTTTTGTACTTTTTTGCGGAAAACAACTCGTCAAATTTGTATATTCCCGGAATCGATATCTCAAAAGTGCGTTCAAGTTTCTTATGACCGAGAGACGATATATGCCACACCGCTCGTCAATTCTTTTGAAAAAGATTAATATATTATTTATTTAAAAAAGCAAAGTTATTTTAAATAAGTGAAAGTTAAACGTAATAATAAAAAATATTTAAATAAAAAATGTATAATTAATTTACAAATGCATAACTGCGCGATGCAAGTTTATTATTGTATTAAACTCTTAATAAATTATGTATTAACAGATTAATCGTAGAACCATTAATTCTACAATTGGTCAATAGTAACGTTCTAAACAGTTACAATTAATAAACAATATTTCAAATAGTTACAATTGGTTAATAGTAATGCTGCAAATAGTTACCAATCGTCAATGATAATGTCCCAAATAGTTACAATTGGTTAATAGTAATGCTCCAAATAGTTACAATTAGTTTATGGTTAAACTCCTAATTGTTACCATTCAGCAATGGTAATACTCCAAATAGTTACAATTAATCAATGGTAACGTTCCAAATTGTTACCATTTGCCAATGGTTAGAAGACAACTAGTTACTATTAAAAGTGTTAACAGTTCACCATTTACACTATTCAGAACCAATGGTTACAACGAACGTACCATTCATTGCACCATTCGGATTAAATTGTAACCATTGGCTGACTAATTGCAAATTTTCATGAGGGAGATACAACAGTAAAATTAATATTAATATTTTATAAATATTAATATTTTATTAGGCATCAATTATTATTTAGTTATTTATTTATTATAACTTCTACAGGACAGGTGTCGGGTAGCATTGTAGGGAAAAAATCTGTAGTATTACGTGATATGTACGTTTATAAATTATTGTAAAACGTAATTACTTCTTGTATAAAGTCTGCACCCGTCCCATCAGTAACGACATTCGTTAACCTGTACTGACCATGCATCGCTTGATAGGCAGATGTAGTCAGTACAAGAAGTTCATGCCACTTGTGGGTGAGCAGCCTCGTGTGAACTTCGACCGGCAGCTCAAGGTAAAACAGACCTTTTGGTCCACTGCACCAACTTGTACACTATGCTGTCTCCTATCTGACACAGCTTGTCACTTAAGTCTGAATTATGGTCCAGCAGCTCGTCCAAGTTCTGTAATGCCAATGGTTCATGTACAAATCTTGAAGCGCGATAGGATTGTGTAAGAATTAACTATCTTTAAAGGACCACGCACACAAACACTGGAATCTGGGCCCCGGTCAAATTTCTCCAAACTTTGGGATTTTTTAGCTTATGACCACCCGATCAAAAGTCCTTATGGGCCCGAACCTCTAGGAAGTCATGGAAAACAGTTATAGGGTATGGAAGTCGACGAAATATAAGTAGTCGAGTATACACGTTTTTATCCTTAAATTGTCTCGAATTCGAGGGGATTTATTATGATAACTAATGCTATCTTGGCTATAAAGTTTAACTAGGGTCCGGTAGGGTCCAGTAAGGGCCAAGCCAGGTTTTTATGATGGAAACCTGGATTCATCGCAGAATTAGAATCTATGACTAGGAATATATTCAGATATGGTACTAACATTTCATAACCGACCCAAACAATTAAAGCAAGATCCGGTGTGGACCCGACCAATTAAGGAAAGATTCGGTGTGGACCTGATCTTGCCTTAACTGGTTGGGTCCACACGGGTCTTGCCTTAATTGATCGGGTCCATATCGGATCTTGCCTTAATTAATCGGGTCTACACGAGTCTTGCCTTAATTGATCGGGTCCACACCGGATCTTACCTTAACCGGTCGGGTCCACACCGGATCTTACCTTAACCGGTCGGGTCCACACCGGATCTTACCTTAACCGGTCGGGTCCACACTGGATCTTGCCTTAATTGATCAGGTTCACACCGGATCTTGCCTTAACTGGTTGGGTCCACATGGGTCTTACTTTAATTGATCGGGTCCATATTGGATCTTGCCTTAATTAATCGGGTCCACACGAGTCTTGCCTTAATTAATCGGGTCTACACGAGTCTTGCCTTAATTGATCGGGTCCACACCGGATCTTACCTTAACCGGTCGGGTCCACACCGGATCTTACCTTAACCGGTCGGGTCCACACCGGATCTTACCTTAACCGGTCGGGTTCACAGCGGATCTTGCCTTAACTGGTTCGGTCCACACGGGTCTTGCCTTAAATGATCGGGTCCACACGGGTCTTGTCTTAATTGATCGGGTCCATAACGGATCTTACCTGAACCGGTCGGATCCACACTGGATCTTGCCTTAATTGATCGGGTTCACACCGGATCTTGCCTTAACTGGTTGGGTCCACACGGGTCTTACTTTAATTGATCAGATTCACACCGGATCTTGCCTTAACTGGTTGGGTCCACACGGGTCTTACTTTAATTAATCGGGTCCATACCGGATCTTGCCTTAACTGGTTGGGTCCACACGGGTCTTACTTTAATTAATCGGATTCACACCGGATCTTGCTTTAACTGGTTGGGTCCACACTGGATCTTGCTTTAATTGATTGGGTCCACACCGGATCTTACCTTAACCGGTCGGGTCCACACTGGATCTTGTCTTAATTGATCGGATTCACACCGGATCTTGCTTTAATTGTTCGGGTCGGTTATGAAATGTTAGTATGATATCTGAATATATTTCTAGTCACAGAATCTGATTCTGCGATGACTCCAGGTTTCCATCCTAAAAACCTGGCTCGGCCCTTACTGGGCCCTACCGGACCCTAGTTAGACTTTATGGCCATGATTGGTTCAAACTCCTCTCCAAGTTCAAGAAGTTTTGTCCCATTAGTTATCATAATAGATCCCCTTGAATTTGAGACATTTCAAAGGTAAAAACGTGTATACTCGACTACTTATATTCCGTCGACTTCCATACCCCATAACTCTTTTCCATGACTTCTTGGAGGTTCTGGCCCATAAGGACTTTTCATCGAGGGGTCATAAGCTAAAAAATCCCAAAGTTTGGAGAAATTTGACCGGGGCCCAGATTCCAGTGTTTGTGTGCGTGGTCCTTTTTTAATTAAATAATATTTGAATCAAACGGATCAGTTTAGAGAAATAAATTTAGGGAAATAAACGTTGAACCAATTAAATTATTTTTGTTAATTGAGCTCGCATATTGCACATTCGAAAAATATATATTCTTTTGTGGGAAAATTATATTAATATGTGCTATTACCTCGAAATTAAACAATTATGTATGTTTTATCGTAAAAAGACATATGGTATTTACATACCCTTAATGTGGCGATATCTTGGAACTCGTCGCAGTCTATAAGGGTTTGAATCATGTGTAAGGTTGCGTCCAGAGAAAATACTCGATCCTTCGAGCTGCTTACTGCATTGTCTAGCCTTTGTCGTAAATGCACCACCTTAAACACACATCATTAATACATAAAATCTATCCACGTGATTCTTTTAAGTCAAGATAATGCATTATTTGCATTTTATGTATCTAAATTGCTGATTAAAGCTAGTAGTTCTCTCAGATGTTGTATATATTATATCGTTTGCTGTGCTATCTGGATCAATTTTTATCAGTTATATTATTTTGCGCCGGGATTTCAATCTCGTTTACGCGGCCTTGAAACTTTTTCACAATGCGGAAAAGTTATTCTGAGGAGATCCGCGCGTTAATTACTCCCTTTGTTTTTTACAGAGTATCAAATTCCACAGAAGATATTAGATCTATAGATACTCGAAAATGATGAGATACATCATGTTTCCTAAATAATCATATTTCAATATGCAACATGTTAGTATAAATCAAGAAGTAATGCTAAAGAAATCAAGAAACAAATAAATATTAATAATACAAAACAAAAAGAATGAATTAAGAAAGTGTAAATTAAAAAATTAACATTTATTTGTCAAACTGTAATATGTCATTATTTAGTACTATAATTATTTACTTATTATATACATATTATTAAAAATATTTATTGTATTTAATTTAATATTTAAAGTTTGAAAATAAATTTAATTTATTATCTAGAAAAAATTCAATTTACCTGTAATTGTGTATTGCTTGCCATAATAGACAATAGTGACGAAAATGCTGGCTAATTTAATGTGTGTTTTTCACGTAACGTAATAACGTATGCATTATTCTTCCTGCAGCGTTCAAAACATCTGGATTTTCTAAAAAAAAGACAAAACTTCTCTTTTTCTCTGTCTGTTTTTAAAATTATATAATTACTGCAATAAAAAAGGTTAATTTAGTTAAAAATTAACTTCATAGAGTTTACTGTGTTTCAGTATCCATTGCTCGTATTAAAATCTAAAGTGTATGTAAGAATAATTATATATTTTCAGTACAAAGAATGAATATCAAACACAATCATACTTAACCTTATAATCTAATGTCATATGTAAAGTGATGTAAGTAATAATATGTATACTGCTTTACCTCAACCTTTCGAGAGAAATAAAAACAATAAATATTGAAACATAGCCTATATGAAGCAAATATACCTTTCGTTACTAACTTACCTAATAAACGAAGTTTTTGATGCAATCTCTCTCTCTCTCTCTCTCTCTCTCTCTCCTTCTCTCTCTCTCTCCCCCCCTCTTCCTCTCCCGCTGGTTAAACGGAACACATTACACACTGCAACATATTATTAATAAAAAAAGACAAATAGACAATAGACAATTTAGAACCACATTAACCTCACTCGACACGAACCGTGACAGTTCACACTATCGCACTAAATCGCAATATTAGCATCATTCGTACTAAAACTGATATCGATACACGTTATCTTCTTACACCGATCTCACGCATTATCTTTCACACCACCACATAATAATAAACAATAAATTTGAAAACTATCACTACTAACCTCACATGACATGAACCATCATTCTGTCACAACATTATTCAACCTCGCCGCGATCTCGATCGCCTGGCTTCGACCGCCCAATCACGCACGCGGAAAAGCGTCAACACTACGTGCGAGACATTCGACTGGAAACGCTCACTTCTCGCGTACACATGGATTTTTTTATATAGGACTAGACATTACAGACGCGCGCGCTTCGCGCGCGCCATTTAGCTTTAACATTATGCTATTACTATTACACTATTAACTTCTTGATACACACAACTGTCAAAATATACGATGACAGCTGCAAATGAAGTAAGCGCAGCGAGAGAACCAATCGGCATCGCGGAAAAGAGGCAACAATAATTTCGATACAAACGCAATTCACACAGTTAACACGCCTTTTTTCAAAGTGGACTAGACATTACAGACGCGCGCGCTTCGCGCGCGCCATTTAGCTTTAACATTATGCTATTACTATTACACTATTAACCCTTGATACACACAACTGTCAAAATATACGATGACAGCTGCAAATGAAGTAAGCGCAGCAAAAGAACCAATCGTCATCGCGGAAAAGAGGCTTCAATTTTTCGATACAAACGAAATTCACGCGTAACACGGCTTTTTTAATATAGGACTAGCACACACGCGCGCTACGCGCGCGCTTTAAACTTTTTCCGTTCCATTCACCTTAAAACACTCATAAACAGAATAATAAATTTATTTCGCCAGTGAATAGAATAACAATTAAAGTAATTTAAATCGACCGTAACTGGCAATATATAACGTCTTTTACCGATATGAACATTGAAAAACCGTGAGCCAATTTTTTGTCAGATTCGCACAGCACATTTTCAGATCATCATCGAGACATTATTAATTTCGACCATAAGTTTTTGGTCAGTTAATGTAATTTCTAAATTAGATAGTTTAAATTTTTATTGCGAAAAAATATTACCCCAGCCAGGGTTCGAACCTGGAACCTCCCGTATACCGTGCGGGTGTCGTGCCAATTCGACCACTGGGGCTGTGGTAATATTTAAAGTGCTGTGCGAATCTGACAAAAAGTTGGCTCACGGTTTTTCAATGTTCATATCGGTAAAAGACGTTATATATTGCCAGTTACGGTCGATTTAAATTACTTTAATTGTTATTCTATTCACTGGCGAAATAAATTTATTATTCTGTTTATTATACACCGTAGACTGAAGTATCGGTGCTCCATCTTATAGTTGTTATTGCGATAAATATTACCACAGCCCCAGTGGTCGAATTGGCACGACACCCGCACGGTATACGGGAGGTTCCAGGTTCGAACCCTGGCTGGGGTAATATTTTTTCGCAATAAAAATTTAAACTATCTAATTTAGAAATTACATTAACTGACCAAAAACTTATGGTCGAAATTAATAATGTCTCGATGATGATCTGAAAATGTGCTGTGCGAATCTGACAAAAAGTTGGCTCACGGTTTTTCAATGTTCATATCGGTAAAAGACGTTATATATTGCCAGTTACGGTCGATTTAAATTACTTTAATTAAAACATTCATCCCACATCACCATTTCTCTCCGTTAAAATGTATTCCCTTTCTCATCCACTGTACCAATGTCCATTCGCCACCTCTCGCTTCTTTTTTCTCTCCGCTCACTTCACATATCTGTCTCTCCCATATTTTGTTTTCTACTTTCTTTTTACTTTTCGCATAAGACTTATCACACTTCGCTTTCTCAGCTCTCATTTTTTTCCTTACACTACACATTCGTTATCCCCCCTCTGCTTTTACTTCTCCCATTCTTCCTTTTTCTTCACTAATTATCTCTTATTCCATTTTTTTTAATATTTCCACCACTACCTCTAATTTCTTTATTTTTTACTTTATTTACTGAAAGATGATCTATCACATACTCGTTCTTTGTTACTAATTTTTCTTATTTTTTCCTTTATTTATCGAAAGATAATCTATTACATATTCGTCCTTCGTTCCCATCTTTCTTTTTTCCACTTTACTCTTCACATATTCTTTATCCCACTATATACCTCTTTTGCTTTTCTTTCTCCCGCTCTCCCTTTTTCTTCACTATCTCTTCTTTCATTCTTTTAATCTTTTTCACCGCCATTCTTTTTTTTATTTTTACCATCCCTAATATTTTGTTTATATTTATATTTATCTGTTTATTTATTTACTTATTTTTCTTTATTTGTTTTGTTTTTCTTTATTTCTTTATTATTTATTTTAAAATATTTATCCCATTCCACTATTTTTCTCTCTGTTAATTCATTCCTTTTTCTCCTCTACTATACTAATATCTAATCGTCACCACCTCCCATTCCTTTTCCCACTCTGCTTACTTCACGTACCTATCTCTCTCATATTTTGTTTTTTTCTTTTTTTTAATTTTTTATATAAGAGTTATTACACTCTAATTTTTTCATCCGGTATCTCTTTTTTTCTCCCCTTCCTCAGCTCTCCATCTTTCTTTTTTCCTTCTTACTTTTTACATTCATTATTCCATTATCCCTCCTTTTCTTTTTCTTCTTTAGTTCTTCCTAACTCTTCACTATCTCTTCTTCTATCCTTCCACTTAGAATCATTTTACACTTTCAATGTTTTTCACCTCCATCTTTCTTATTTCCACCACCCCTATAATTTCCCCTATTTTTTCTTCATTTACTAAAATATAATCTATTAGTACAATCTTACCTTCCCCTTTGTGTGTCCACTTTTCTTTCTCATTTCCCGTCACATTCCGTTAAATAAATTATTATTATTTTTAGATAATTAAATTAATTTATGTAATTAAATAAAGTGGATTTAATTCTGGGGAGGGAAGGGTTTTAATGTTCCAACAATAGCTGTGTTTCAGTCAAGTCCGACAAAAAATCGGCGCGCAGTTAAATAAGTTGAAAAAATATATGTATACATACACACAGAAATTAATATTAGGCTGTCAAAGATCTAAGCTTGGACCGTATGACATTTTATTCTAATTTGATTGTATATTGTAACGGTCTACTTTTCTTATTATTTTTTTTTTTAAATATTTTTTATAATAATTTTATTTTATTGCTAATTATAAGCATATTGTATGTTTTTTTTCTAATAAGCATATTTTTTAAGTTACAAAAAATATAAAAAATGCTATATTATAATAAAATAAAATAATGATGTTATATATATATATATATATATATATATATATATATATATATATATATATATATACTAGCGTTTCGGCCCGCGCTTCGCGCGGGAATTATCACTTGGCGCGAGACACTGCCGTGTCTCTTGATATCATACTATTATATAAAACGCTACTGTTTGTCTGTCTGTCCGTCCGTCCGTCTGTCCGCAAACTACTCATTCGTTAGCGGATCGAATCTTTACCAAAAGAATATGAAG
>JASTWP010003565.1:17500-21794 GCA_030770255.1 Temnothorax ravouxi
GTCTGTCAGATCAAATATATATTAGAAAATGCCTAAAGAAGTAAAAAATATTGAAAATACATGCTCCTTAAAGCAACAAAATGTAAGTAAATTTTATTTACTGAGAGAGAGAGAGAGAGAGAGAGAGAGAGAGAGAGGTTTCCAAAAAATCGGTAGCAAAAAACTATGCACATTATGATACTCCCCGGGAAATTCTACCCCTGTTTCATATACAATTCCTTAAGATTCGGTAAATTAATTCCCAAAAAATTCTCGTAAAATTTGAAAAAATTTCGGAACCGGTTTCCAAAAAAATCGGTAACGAAAAATTAACCGCGACATTTTCATCCCCGGGAAATTCTACCCCTATTTCATATACTTTTGGTAAAAATTCGGTCCACTAACGAATGAGTAGTTCGCGTACAGACAGACAGACGTGACTTATATATATAAATATATAACTGCATTATGTATAAATAAGATCTAATTAATATTTATTGATTTACGCAATCTAAATTCAAATCAATTTTAATTTGACAATACAAACTAAAATTAATAATGAAAAAGAAACCACAATAAAACCAAGTACATCTCTGAAATATTTTTGAGCAAGATTAATATTTCCTTTTTTAGTTTTTTATAACATTAAATAATATATTTATAATACCATAAAATTATTAAACAAATAAATTACTAATAAATTATTAGTAATTCCTTTTCAGCACTTTCTCTACTTCCTCCCATCCTATCTTTTTTCCTTTCTCCACTTCCCCCTTTTCTCATTACCCCTATTGCTTTCTTTACCCTCTCTCTCACCTTTAACTTCTGCCCCCTTCCAACTGAATCCTAGATACTTAAACTCCCTCACCTTTTTTTATTTCTTACCTTTCCATCACCATTTTCCTTTCTTCTGCCTCCACCTCTTTTCCCAAACCTTACTATGTTTGTCTTGTCTACATTCAATTTCAACCCCTTCCTCTCTAAATACCTATCTAACCTATTCAACAACCATTTCATTCCCTCCTCATCCTCTGCTAGAATTATTACATCGTCCGCATACCATAGTACCCTTAGTTTTCCTTCTCCTATTTGTACTCCTCCCATTCTATCTCTTCCCAGCTTTATCTGTATGTCCGCCACCAGTAAGTTGAACAGCATTGGACTCAAAATTTTTTTCTGTATTTTTCCTCCACCCTCACTACATTTCTTGTTTTCTCGTATATTTCCATGATCCTCTTTCTCAATCTCTCATTTACCCCTGTTTTTTTCGAACATCTTTCCAAAACCCAACTGTCCACTGAATCAAATGCCGCCCTTAGATCTACAAAAGCAGCCACCTTCTTTTTCTTCTTTAATCGCTTCCCTATCGCATAATGCAGTGTGTAAACGTTGTCCACCACTCCTCTCCCCTTCTTAAACCCTGCCTGGTTTCCTGTTATCATCCTCTTCTCCTCCATCTCTTCCCTCAACCTATTTGCTAATACCGACGTATACACTTTGTACGCCGTCGGCATCAGCGTAATCCCTCTATGCTCACTCACCTCTTTTGCCCCTTTTTTTCGTTATCCGAATCACTACTCCGTCCTTCCACGCCTCTGAGAAACCCTCTCCTTTCCATACTCTTCTGCATATTTTCCATAACTCCTTTCTTAAACCACTTACCCCATAAATTCACACTTCATTTCTTATCTTGTCCTCTCCCATCGTTTTACCTTTCTTCAGCACTCTCTCTACCGCCTCCCCTTTCTCTATTCTCTTTACTTCTGCAATTTTTTAGATACCGGGCTAAAATTTTGCACACAAATAAAATATCATAGAAAATATGTTCTCCTCTAATTTTCTTAAATACCGTCAAACGGTATAGATTTCAGGGGGGTTTTTATTCTTTCAGAAAACTGTGTTTTGCGCTGTAACTTTCTTAATATTTGAGATATTGGTCTATTTTTAATTGTATTACATTCTTCAGTCTTTTCTACCCTTATTTCATATATAATTTTTTAAGATTTAGTTGATTAGATCCAGCTTTATAAGGGTCCTATATTCGTACAGATTCCCCGAAATTTCAAACGTCTGTATTTCAAGAACTAATTAACTAAATCTTAAAGAATTCTATATGAAATAGGGGTAGAAAAGACTAAATAGTATAATAGAATTAGAAAAATTGTCAATATTATAAAACTTTAACTCTTAAAAACTATACCTTAAATCTCAACCACTTGAGACTTTTTAGAAAAGTTGATGTTTTTGGACAATTTAGTATTAATTATTGGCAACTTTTTTTAATTCTGTGATATTCTTTACTCTTTTCTACCCCTTATTTTATACATAATTCTTTAATATTTGGTTGATTAAACCAAACATAATAAGGTTTCTATGTATGTACGGATTTTCTGAAATTTCAAACATTTGTAACTCAAGAACTGATTAACCAAATTTTAAAGAATTATATATGAAATAGGGGTAAAAAAGATTTAAAGAAAATGTGCCAGTATAAACTTGCACATTGCTTCCTCATAGTTTTTAAGTGTGGCAAGTAGAAACTTGCACATTGCTTTCTCATAGTATTTAAGTTTGCAAATTATTAATTTGAACATTATTTCCTCACAATATTTAAATATGCAAATTATAAATTTGCACGTTGCTTAAGCAACATTTTATTTCGCTCATAAAGCTTCCTCTATGAGAAACCCAAATTGATAAATATCTACTAATAATTATGCATAAAAAAACAGGCAATGGTGGAAATACAGGTCAAATAAAAATCAATTTTATTTTTTAAATGAAAACTTTATTTTTTAACGTTTTATGCGAAAATAGAAGTAAGAAGAAATATTTTTTTAGAACATTTTTTAAATTAAATACAGTCGAGATAATCGGTGGATATTAATATACAAAACTGAGAAAGATGATATATTTATAAATTGTTATTTTTTTATTTATCGACACATTGTGAAATTTTAAATATTATAAACTTTAAACAAACGGAACATGAACAACGATATTCCTTCTCGAAATTTTTTTATGGCGCAAAATTAACAATATAAAAAAAACGGAGGGATTAGCGTTATACTGCAGATGTACTAAATTTAAATATTTTTATAATATTGTATACCTTTCTCTTTATTGTTCCTTCTCTTCTCTTCTCTTTCTTTCTTTCTTCTCTATCTTTACCTTTCTCTCCTTCTATCTCTATTTTTCTGTCATTTTCTCACTTTCTATTCAACAAAATTTTTCTCTTCTTTTTCTCTTCTCTATTTTCTGTAATTTTCGTACCTTAAGCACGAAATATAAAACACATTAATTTTTGAACGTATACACTACCGCTCATTAATTTCAATATACCCCTATATTTGTTAATTTCTCTGTAAAGGTTGAACATCATACATGTGTTTTGTACAGAAATGAATACATTTGCTGTTATAAACACTTTCAACACTTGCATGCATTGCATTTTTATATATTATTCATATAAAAATGCGATGCACGCAAGTGAAATATTTATAACAGCAAATGCATTCATTTCTGTGCAAAACACGTATCATGATGTTCATCCTTTACAATCAACGAATCTGTTGTATATTAAAATTAATGAGCGGTAGTGTATATAAAGAAATTAACTAATATACAAATTTAAATATATTTGCAATATAATAAATATTTTTATAATATATTATACCTTTCTCTATATTGTTCCTTCTCTTCTCCTTCTTTCTTCTTTTTCTATTCCTATATTTGTCTTTCGTCTTAAAATACTTTTTACTTTTTATAAACAACTTAAGGTATCGATACGATAAATAATATAAAAGCTAAATTTGGATGGAACGGTAATAATTTACATATCCTACCTCATAATAGCGTAATAAATAAAAACGATTCATAGAAATAAATGTGATAGTATTTATGAAATAAAATTAAGTATGAAATATACACATTTAGAAATATTACTTTAATGATTATACTATCTTACGCGTCATTAACAGGCAAAGCAAATAGATAATATAATCGTATAAGCGTCATATTTTTTTTACACAGGAATACTAACGCAAAATTATTCGGACATTGTCACTATTAAAATTAAAAAATCAGATGAAGGGTTAAGTAATGTACATATTTTTAATTCACATATCTCTCATTTACTACCGATCATCATTTCATAATAATACATTTGCAACGAAATAAATACGTCAGTACCCAAAACGTATATCTGTAATCTAAACACAAGTTTTTATATTCTGGAAACGATACAAGTGTCTTAAAATACTTTTTACTTGTTTCTAAGCAGCATAAAATATCGATACTATCCGAATAGTATAAA